>MU782639.1:15818-28575 GCA_026770625.1 Nicotiana glauca | reverse complement strand
ATATATTCAGAAAGATAGGAGTTCTGGAGTGTATTTCGTGTGTAAAAGATGCAGCCTTGCCTCACAATTTATAGGTAAATACCAGAAGAGTTGTCTTTGAAAAGGTGCCTTTTCAGAAAATACGTGGCCTGCCACGGTTCTACTGCGATCGCGGCAGAACCGCGGCCAGCGAGGTTCTCTGAAATTTCAGCAGAGTTCTGGCGTACTTTCAGTAGTGATATGGTATTTAATTAATTATTGAATAATTAAATAAATTTTGTCCAAAAAATAATTTTATCGATCTATCATTTGACAAATCCAAATCCAAAGCCGAAGCCGAAGCCGAAGCCGAAGCCGAGCGACGACGATGGCGCGAGGGTTCATTCTCTTCAACTCCTTTTAAGAGCTTTAAGAGGTGATTCTATATATAAGCACACAAATGTGGTTGTCCCTCACCGATGAGGGACAAAGTGCAAGACAAAATTCACTTCTTCAAAATTTTATTTTCCCTCCATTTCCAATTCACACTTCTTCTACTTTAAAGCCAAATGGCTTAAAGTCTCCAACAAAGGCAAACGTCCCCCATTTCCAAGCGGCCTCAAAATCCAGGCCCAAGGTAAACTAAATCAGGTGAGAAATAAATATTGAGGAGTGTAGGACTCAAGATCGAGTACCCACAGAACGGAGGAAACATTTGAAGTCCAAGAAAGCTGGCTGAGCCTATTTAGCTATGATCAGCATGCAGCAAATTGATGTACAAAGTTCAAAATGCTACAACACCCAAATAACCATATTACACATCTAAAAAAAAACTGTTTTGAATTTAATTAAATTAGTTAACATGAGGATAAAGTTGTGCAACATTCAAAACTCAATTTAGCCCCAAGTTGACTTATAAATAATTTTGTATGAAATTCAAACCCCAATTTAAACATCTCTAATACAAAAAATAGTGAAAATCCTACACAATCGGAATATTTAGCTCCTCAAGTGCACAAATGTTCAAACCAGACTATAGAAAGAAATAAGCCTACAAGATTGTTAAGTGACCAACCTTAAATTTGAAAATCAACATTGACTTTAAACATATTTAATCAAAACCAAAAGTTCTTCATATGACCTGAATCCCTGTTGCAAAAGCTTTGAGCATTCTCTATACCCATGACAGGTTTTAAACAACTCACAACCTATTATACTATACTGAAGTCTTAAACCAAAATTTAAACATGTAATACATCATGAATAACATGAAAGAGTACACAGAATGCATATAAAAAGCTAGACTATTACAGAAAATTGAATGAAATTAAGGAACAGGGGAATCAGATTCAACAGGCAACTCGTGTTCATTAGAATTCCACATCGGATTGCACATTTACACTTCACATGCTATTCACAGTTCAAGAAGTACCTGAAAGTTAAAATAAAATAAGGAGAACGAGGATTTCAGAAACAGCGGTAGATCAACACATCAATAATAAACTCAACTCTTTTAAATTATTTTTAACCCCAGATTAACAGAAATTACTTGAAGTTTTTAAATTCTGACTAACAATGAAGACTAAAGAGCAAAACCAAAATGAATTTCAACCAAAACATGCAGGAACTTTTTTAGTATTTTTCAAAGTATGCGTGGCTGCTTAAAAATGAAAGAAGAGGGCCCTTATATACACACTCCTAAGACAGCCTTAACATGACTAGCTAATTCCCCCCCTACCCCTTATTTCCTTGGTCATTTTACCCCTTGGCCCATCCAAAATATCTGAACCCTCCCTTATCCCTTAACATGCAAGCCACCTTTCACATTCTAGAAGCTTCTCACAACTAAAATTATTCCCTCAAACCCCCAAATACCAAAACAACCCTCGACACCTCTGTAGTTACATTTAAAAGACTACTCATGGGTCAAATTAACCCCTTAAGTTCCTAGTTATTTAATTAACTCCTTGAAAGTCCTAGGATTGAAAACTATGGCAAACAGAAATAATCAAACAAGTTCCAACAAAATCATCAAAAGCCAAAAAAAAAGGTCATCAAAAATTAAATATTTGAAAGCTTGAAAATAACAGACCTAAACCTCCAAATTCATTATAAACTAACATTGCTCTTCGGACTGACATTCTTGACAATACCAAATAAACTAAAATTAGGCTATTTAGGAAGATATTAGGCAACTTGTTTAAATATTAAACCAATTAAGCAATTAAAATATATTAACGAACTAAAACGAATAGAGATGCCAAAAACTACTCTAATGAACTACACTGTTCTTAGAGCTAAATTAATTAACGGACCAGTCAAAACAAAACAAAGATAATTAAAACTGATAACGAAACCATCATACATTATGAGCTAGACTAATTAAACACGAGCTAAACCAAACAAAACCCTAAAGACCCATAGATTATAGTCTCCTAAAATTCTTTTATTTTGGTTAAAGAAAAGAAAACCAGAAGAAAACAAAACGATGGAGAAAAGAAAAAGATAAAGAAAAAGACGAGGATGATGAAAGAGAGAAAAGGAAGACAAAAAGGGGA
Source organism: Nicotiana glauca (assembly GCA_026770625.1). Taxonomy (NCBI): domain Eukaryota; kingdom Viridiplantae; phylum Streptophyta; class Magnoliopsida; order Solanales; family Solanaceae; genus Nicotiana; species Nicotiana glauca. The sequence goes on along the minus strand of MU782639.1, from coordinate 26,059 downwards.
ATATGTATACCTTGTCGGGAAGCGGGCTAACCGTTCTTTTAAATTTATTTCAATTGACCAACAAGGGTCTTTTCCTTCAAGGGATCCGATCTTGCATGACTTTGACCGGATATCCTTGAAAGAAAAGACTTCTGAAAGTCTAAACTTGGAGGAAAGAACTCATACTCGACCAAAACAGAAAAACCCTCTTCTTAGATTTGCAATTCCGGAATTTTATGGGTTTTTTTTTGGAAAAATAAATGAGGTATTCATGGGGAGAAGGGTACAGGGTGGACCTGGTGAAATTTTGGACCGATTTGAAGGGATTAGAGTTTAGCACATGAATTTGGATCTAAAAATTTGATGATTTGGGTGGAAATTTTGGAGAAAGGCTGGTAGATCTGGAACAGGGAGGGAAAAGAGGTTATACGGTGTTAATCTGGGGGTGATTTGGGACTGCTATGCCGGCCGGAGATGGTGTGAAATTTTAGGGCAGTGGCTAGAGTTTTCAGTCTCTGAACTTAGAGACGAGGAATATTGGGAAAGTGGAATTGGAGGGGAGCAGGGGTTGGTTCAGACACTTTTATACTAAGGGAGGTCTTAGTTCCCAACCGTTTGATCAATGGAGATTAACGGCTGGGATTAAACACATTGAAACAGTGTTGTTTGGTTAATAAGGGGGATGGACCAGGAAAGGATTGGGTTTGGGCCTGGTTTGCATGGATTGGGTGCAGAGATTTGGCCCAAATTCAAAGCATAAATCAAACCCCTTTTCACAATTCCTTTTTCTTTTGTTTTCTTATATATATATTTTTCTTCTATAATTAATTAAAATCCTAAATTAAATCCTAAATTGATCTAATCTGTAAAATTAAATTAAATATCTATTATAAAAATATGAAAAATTATTTAATCCTAAATCAAAACAAAAACTACTACTCTAAAATTAGAAGTTAAAAATGTAAAAGTAAACCAATTTTTTGTGATTTTCAAATTTAATAAAGCGAATAATTAAATAATTAATCCTAAAAAATGTAAAAATAAATCCTAGATGCAATGCATGGTATTTTTGATATTTTTATAATTTTTAACAGAAATAAACATGCACAGAAATGCAAACAGTTAGCACAAAAATTCCCACAAAATCTTATAAAATTGTAAAAGTGGAAAAAAAAATTATTTTTCTTGTATTTTATGGGAGTGACTCCTATAGAGCAAAAACCACGTACTCACACTATACGCTGATGACATAGTACTGATTGACAAGACGCGAGACGGAGTTAACGCTAGGTTGGAAGTTTGGATATAGACACTAGAGTCTAAAGGTTTCAAGTTTAGTAAGTCAAAAACTGAGTACTTATAGTGCAAGTTTAGTGATAGGATGCATGCAGAAGAAGTAGAGGAGAAGATTGGTACTCAAGTCATCCCCAAAAGAGATAGTTTCAAGTATCTTGAGTTTATTATCCAAGGCAATGGGAAGATTGGCGAGGGTGTTACTTATCATATTGATGCGGGGTAGATGAGATAGAGGCTCGCCTCGGGTATTTTGTGTGATAAGAATCTGCCACCTGTACTTAAGGAAAAGTTCTACAAAGTGATGGTTAGACCGACTATGTTGTACGGGGATGAACGTTGGCCCGTCAAGAATTACCATGTCCAGAAGATGAAATTAGCTGAAATAAGGATGTTGAGATAGATGTGTGAGCATACCAGGAAAGACAGGACAACGAATGAAGTTATTAGGGACAAGGTAGGAGTGACATATGTGGAGGACAAATTGCGGGAATCGAGGTTGAGATGGTTCATGCATGTAAAGAGGAGAGACACAGATGCTCCAATCAGGAGGTGTGAGGGGTTTTCTATAGCGGGTCTGAGGAAGGAAAGGGGGAGGCCTAAGAAGTATTGGGAAGAAGTAATTAGGCAGGACATATCATTGGTTTAGCTTACCGAGGATATGACCCATGATAGAAAGGTGTGGAGGTCGAGGATTAGGGTTGTGGGTTGACAAATAGTAGTGTGTTCCTCGTAGGCTTACCAGTAGTACTAGAACTATTTTGTATTATCTTAGTCATGGTTCTTTATTATTATATGTTGTGTCATTCGTTCTCGTTACCATATTACATTGTTGTTATCATTGTTTGCTACCTGGTTGCTTTATCTTATATTATCTCCATTGTTCCTTGAGCCGAGGGTCTATTGGAAACATCCTCTATATTTTTATAAGGTAGGGGTAAGGTCCGCGTATATACTATCCTCCCCAAATCCTATTTATGAGATTACACTAGGTTCGTTATTGTTGATGTATAAAGAAATATTGATATCCACTGGCCTTGCCTTGGCGTTTACCTCCTTTATTTATATGACACTATTCATCCGTTAGAAAATGAATGGCATATTAACAACAACATACATAATGTGATCACAAATAAAGTTTGAAAAGAGTAAGGTTTACGCAGATTTTACCTCTACCTTTGTGAGAATTATTTCTGATAGACTCTAGGCGCAAAAAAAATATTTTTCAAAATAGGTTCATAAAATACAAAAGTAAAAAAACTACGATGAAAATACAAAAGTAACGAAAGCAAAAGAAATTAAAGCTAACAAAATTAAAAGAAACATCAGTGGTCATAAAATTGAAGAAAAGGTAGCATAATAACAATATATACTAGTAAGGAGAAGATGGAGCAGCTAAGGTGCTCTAAACTAGAACCATGCTCCTCCACAAGGAGAGGAATCGCTCGACTACCGACTAACTTTTTACCCTAATCGATGAACTACCTACTCTATCATAATCCCGGACTTCCATGCTCTTCTATACTAGAAAATGAATCACATGTACCTGACCATATTTGAGAACTCATTTTACTCTAAACTTTCGATTTTACCTCTAATAAATGTTCTCATAATCATCATGACATGTTTAAGGCAAAGAGTTTTAGTGATATTGTTGGTACGCAGCAAAAAATAATTTGTTCTTTCTTAAGCTCTATTTTGAGTCAACCTCCCACGTAAATTGAGAAGGAATGAGCATTAAAAATCTAATTCACCTTCAAAGCTTGTAGTAGTTTTTTAGGGATAGTTCGATTAGTGGGATTATGATAGTATTTCGGTATTAAATTTGGAATTTTATTTATTCAGTGTTTGGCTATTTATATAAGTTAAAACCATAATATTGTTTATAAGTCAAAATATTTATATAAGTTATAACCAAATTACTTTTATAATAAAATTTTGATATTATCTATCATATATATATAAGAGGTGAGACTATATAATTTTGAGATTGTAATCTTAGGATTAAGATAACCTTGTTTTGAATTAGATAATGGAATTTCATGTTCCTGAGATGATGGTTTTGAGTAGGGGACATCATATGACATGTTTGTTTCCTTTTTCTTGTTCAAAGGACAGACCAAACAAAATGAATGAATTAAAAGTGAATCAAAAAATCAAACTCCCATGTCTTGTCACTAAATATTGATTGGCTGTAAGAGCACACGTTTCAATAAAAGACTGGCAGATCGTGGCCTCCTCTTCACCCTTCATTTTCCTTCCCTTTTAAAACGGAATCGTTACACGAATAACAAGCCATATGTATTTAGGGATCGTTTGGTAGCCGGTGAGAGAGGAGTTATACATGTATTAAAATTATGATAACTTTATACATTATTTGGTTAAAAGAAGGAGAAAAAATAATCTCCATATAGAAGTTAGCATAAGTTATACAATGTTGATTGCTTTTTCCTTTTTTTTTTTACATAAAATATTGCATTGCTAATACAATGTTTGGTTCATGTTTTTCTTTTCCGCATAACTAATACATGTATAAGTTATGAGGGAATCTATGTATTATCTATGCAAGGTAGATAGTGGAATAACTTATACGTATGTATTAGTAATACTTGTATTAAAACACAAAATGACAAGAATACCCTTTATTCAAACTTGTATTTTTTTGTTTAAAAAAATATATTTAAACTATACTAACAATTAAAAATAAAGTAAGCTAATAATAAATAACACTCACATTATATTTCTATGACTAATCCTTATATAACTACACATAACTAATTCCCGCATAACTAATCCATGCATAACTAATACATACATAATTAATACCCTGCATAACTAATACATGCATAACTAATCCTTGCATATACTTAATTATATAGATTTATACATAACTTATGTATATATATATAGTGATGTATGCGGAATTTTTCATAAGTGCTGTCATTATTTCTAGTAAAAGGGCTGTAACAGTAAAAGAATATTTTGTGGAGTCAAGGGAGTTCGAACCCAAGACCTCTCCCATAATACTTGAAGTTAACCACTAGACTACTAAGATGTTTTGTTGCAAATGGTGTCACTTTTAACAATTATATCTTGTATTTCTGTTTTACTTATTATTTTTATATATATAAATAGTAAAAAATTTTGACGAAGCGGTGTCCCGTGACATTGCTTGCCACCATGTAAATCCGCCTCTGATTATATATTCATCAATTATTTTAAGCGATTGTTGAACAACTATTTAGGTTAATTCTTCTTTTAAAACTTCCCGCTTAAAATTGTCTATACTCCCTCCGGTTCACGGTAAATATTAAATTTATTTTTTTATTTTGGTTTAAAATAAGTGTCCAGTTATGTAATCAAGAAAAAATTCAGTTTGTTTTTACAAAATAACCCCTATTTACATATCCCTAAATTTTTTAATTACTTTTCACATTAAATGTTTAATTAGGGGTAGTTTAATTATACTAGGTATTTTTGTACAGGATCTAGTATTTTCTTAATGGCCGAGCTAAAAGCAAATTGAATACTTATTGTGAACCGGATGGAATAGTTGCCTACGTGTCCTGACTCTCTTGTTTGGATATAACAAAATCATATTTGGGCCCACTTTGTACTTTCTGTGCCTCTGCCCCATTTGTTTTCACCCAAAGCTTAGCATTCCCTCATGTAGAAATAGCGCCTAGTGGCCACTTTTCGCTCATATCTTTAAAAAATAACACATGTCCTGGAATTTCAAATTTCACATTCCTTACATTATAGTATGGAGTTTCACATGTAAAATTTTGAAACTCTACAAAAATGACTATTTATCTATAAAATAATAGAAAAATAATATTGTATCGCCGCTCTCAAGATAATAGTCAAAAAAATATTTTTTTTTGTATATATATACATTCTGAGCGAGGGTCTATAACACTCTCTCTATCCTAAGATAAGTGTAAGGTCTGCGTCACACTACCCTCCCCAGACGTCACTCATGGAATTATATTGGGTTTTTTGTTATTGTTGTTTGTTGTTGTTGTTGTGCATATATATACATTCTGCATGTTATATAAAAAATTATACAAATTTTATGCACATTTTTGGCCTAATATAGTTTCTGGTACATGCTTAAAAGTTAAAAAAGCCCAAAAGTATTTGTAAACCTTTTCCCTTAGGATTCAGTGTAGAAATGGCATCAGGTAGCTGCTTTTAAGGGTATTGTTTAAAACATAGCCAGTTTCTAAGAAGTTACTATAATCTCATAAAGGAAAGCATGCAAAACAGCATCCCCTTGAACACAACTCTCCTCTCTTCACAAAGAGTATATTCATAAGAATGCGACAACTCTGACTACTGTATCAAATTCATAAATAAAAGTCACAGAAAAAGAAAAAAACTGTACCTACAAATTTGTTAATTTTCTCACTCACTACTGTTCTACACGAAAACTAGCCATTAGTTGAAATGAAATCATCAAAAATAGAGACATCTGCATCAAAAAATGATATACAAATGCACACATCAAAGAAAATATAGACATACTATTTACCCTTTTCCTATTTTCCACTGATCCCTTGATACTGCTGCTCTTTGTTGTTTGAATGCAGAATCTAGCTTGCTCGAAAATAGTAGAAATTTAACATTTCCATAGTAAAGAGCAGAGAAGATCGTCAAAATCCATTGGATAGCCTTCCTTAGCGTCTTTTCCTGTAACAAATTTCCAGTTGCTACGAATTAGACATTTGGTGTGATGTTGTATTTCTCGCAGATTTTTTGTCCATTTTCATTCCACCACTTTTCTGCCTCTTCCTCTGTGAAGATTTTACGGCTGTAGGAAAGCACACGAAACTTCAGCAAGCAAATCAAGATAATTCAAGTCGAAGCAAAGTTAACAATTAAGCACTAATTTAGATTCATCTGCAATGCATTTATGTTTCATGTAGTCTTTGCTTGATCTCCAATGACACTTTTTAGTTGGGTAAGTATGAAGAGAATCATATCACCTATTTGATGTCGAATACTATTTTTTCAAGAAACAAAAGTTTACGGTAACAACTTTTATGCCGTACTTTAGTTGAAATCACAGTTTTCTGTTCATCTCACTAAATGCTCACTTCCAGCAATTTGAAACTATTGATCAGAGGTAGGGGTGTCCAATGAGTGGGTTAGGCCGATTTTGAGCGGGTCACAATGGGCTGAGTCAATAAATGAGCAGGTTATTGACCCACCCAAAAGTTATTTTGGCTGAGATGAGCTGGCTCAAAATGGGCTAAAATTTGGGTCATAGCCCAACCCTTCTAACTCTTCCAAAACTTTAATTAATAATGTGTTATTTTCTTATGAATTGAATAATTACTAAATGAGATTTTTTTTCTTTTGTGATGCATATATAAAATATCAAACAAAAAAGAATTATTTCCGAGATATTTTGGCAAAGTTACTCATGGATCAGTTTGGGTTAAAAATCAGCTCAACTTAAATAGGTTGAAATGGGTTGGATCAAGATTGACTGAGTTCAATAAATGGGTGGATGAATAACCAACCCAACCTTGGGCGGGTTAGGTGGGTTGGACGGGTCATTTGGGCTTGGACCAAATTTGAAAGCGCTAATAAGAGGTTTACATGATCATGCCAAATAAAAAGGAGATACATGCATGCAAATGAACCAATTGTGATAACAGTTGGCATTGACGAAAACAGACTAGTTGTCAATTCAGGAAGCATAATATGTTGTTAAATAAGGCAGCACATATGATGAACACAAAAACATGAAAAGAGAAATTAATAGCTAATTCTCCGATTCACAAATCAAATTTCACATATTATAAGCTCTTACTGAAGTTGTTTAATGGAAAGAGTAAACTTCTGAGTGGTTGGTTATTTTTACTCCCAAAAAATTGAAACACGTTAAAAAGATAAGTACCTGAAACGAACTCGTTTCAGTTCATTGCCTCCATCTGGTAAGGAAAAAAGATACAGGTAGATGCCTGGTTCAACTTGTATCATTCGCTCAGCCTTCTGCTTTCTAGACTTAATACCCTTGGCTGAGACAGGAGTATTAGAACTACCAGTGCACTCGGTTATGGCTCCGGTGGTTACGCAACTACCATTAGAAGGACGGCTACGGTCAAACGATGTTTGTTCAGCATTAAAATCTAAATTGCCGGTGGAGATCTGTTCTTCTGGAAGCCTTTCAGTGATCTCCTTCAGCTGTAGAAAATTGGATTATTCATGCCATTAGAAAGAATACAGGACATCGATCTCAAAGGAATAAGCAGATATACATCTTTTTCAAAAATTAGGAATAAGCAGATATACAAGTATCAACTGAAAACATCAAAAGAGATGGGAAGAAGAAAAAGGCAATCACATAAAATATAGTTGACCACGACGAGACAATCGGTGATGGGTGGTATCGAGGTAAACTAACTGGAATATGTGAAGCTGCTTTCACGCCACTTTCATCAAATTTAAGTAGTCAGCCGTTCACTTCCCTTGGGAAGTAAAACAAAATAAAAGTACTAGTAGTTGACAAACAGAGGCAAGTGGAACTTACAAAGTCAAAGAGAATTGTAATATTGAGCGACAGGACTAGAAGACTTTCTTTTTTAGATGTAATTTCATCTTCTTGAAGTATGAAAACTACCTGTCCTCCCATCTTTTAATCTTCTCAACTATAATGTTTTTCCTTTCTGAGTCGAGAAGAGATGATTTTCTGCAACTAAACCATCTTACAGCAATTTGTACTTACTTGTTACTCATCAGCTAGTTAAGCTTATGAAGAAAGTGATTCATTTTATGCAGTGAGTATACGAAATGAATGGAAAATATGAGATAATAACTAAATAAACAAAAACACAGAAGACATACTCTGACTTCTTTCTGAGAATCTCAACTAGCTAGCCGATGTATAATGAGAACCTTATTGGTCATGCACATGTAAGTGTGTACCATGTAAATTTATGTCATGGTAAAGCAGCGATGAGCAGAATATATTCTTGAATGAATAATGCGAGCGCTACAATATCCAACCTAATAGATTGAGTTCCCACAAGTTGGAACTAGCTTCAGTAACTGCTAATAGAAAATGAATGACTGCAACTGATGAGCAAATAGATAAAAAAACATGCCAAGAACAGAACAAAATTTGATCTGGGCGTATGATAATATAAGGCTATTAAAACTAGATCGAACTCAAGAACGCTAAAATAGTTACAAGATTTTTATGTACAACACTATGCAGACATTGCAGATTAAACATTTGAATATAAAGATCATCTAACCTGAGCAGTCAGAGACTTGATTACTTGTTTCGCCGCTTTTCTTTTCTCTGCTTCAATAGCTGCTTTTGCAGTAGCATCCTTCAATTGCTTCGTCTTTCTCTCAAGTTCAACTTCAAGAAGGTGCGATTTGGTTGCAAGATCTTCCAACTACAAACATTTTTGAGTCAATCTCATCAGTTTGGAGCTTTGTTATCACGTTACTTAATTGCTCGCAGAGGTATGCATCAAGAATATTTAAACTATTGTGTATATTAAGATCAACTAAGAAGATGCATTATCTGTTAGGATCAATTAGAAAGATTCTATGACTGTAATTATGCATTCTTTCCTATTTTAGACCATGTCAACACTAATTAAGCCATGGTTTATTGAGGGAATAAATCAAGCTGAACATTCGTCTGATTCTCTTCTCTACTACTTCTTTTACATGGTATTAGAGCCAGGGTACGAAATCAATTCCCTGAAAAATTGGTATCCAGATCTCCTGTTCAACCATCAAAAGGAGAAAAGGCCAGAACAGGAAATTTTCCAAGGAATAGACACACAAAAGCTTTCGACGAATAAAGACTTAATTTTGTTTGTTGCGAATGATCTCTAGGTTGCACTGCCGCTTCAAACCCAGCCTCCAACAATCTGGAAATCCCATCGAACAAAAGAGGACGTATCCACCCTCCACTTCTAGTAAGCATGGCACTTTAACTATAAGTGGAATAACAGTCATTCAGCTTATTGCTCTTTCTCTTATCAGAAGAGAGAGAGAGCATTAAAAACAGACAAGCGAGCACACTCTCAAGCCAAGAATAAGTGTCAAAGACAATATGCACAAACAAGTCTTTTCAGTGAGAGTAACATTTTAGCTTTACTAGGGTGGACCGAAAATCAAGCCAATCTTGATGAACTTCTCTCATCGGCAATCCAGTTGACAACCTCCACCTAGTTTGTGGAGCCTTTCACATCATATTGATCTATAGCCACCCTTTGAATCTCAATGGTTTAGTTTATCAGTGACTCTCTCTTGGAAATTCAGGTGCTTTTTCTTCTTGTTTCATAAATACATTTTCCGATGATCTTTTGGTTTCAGATACCTCTAGTCAAACCCCTCTATTACGTCAATTGCTTCTTCTTTTTTTTTTGGCGTAAGGACAGGAGATATGCAGAGGTATTAGGTACTCTAATGCAGACTTGAATGATCTCCTTCATATAGATGATCCACCTGAGTCTTGTATCTTAATCGTCAGCGATCTAGTATCTTGGAAACTTGAGTGGCTTGGTTTCATAGAAAACTGGAGGAAATGAACCAATGAAATGGATTTGTGAGAGTCAAACTGCAGTACAAATTATTTTGAATTCTGTGCTTACGAAATACTAAAGCACATTGAATTTGATTGTTACTTTATCAGGCAAAAATTGAATAGAATGTATCACTACCAGTTTTGTTAACACAATTGGCTAGTTAGCAGATATCCTCACAAGATCACTTCGAAACTTCAGGATTGAATACATTAACAACATGTTGGGAGCATACAATATTTAAGGTCAAGTTTAAAAGGATACGTTAAGAATGTTTTGTTACATAAACAATAATTAAGAAGAATATTGATATATCAGTTAGGACCATTTAGGCAGATTTATTATCAGGATCAATCAGAGAGAATCAAGGACTGTTATTAATCGTTCTATATTATTTCAGAACATGTTTAA
>MU782639.1:4416-14780 GCA_026770625.1 Nicotiana glauca | reverse complement strand
GGGAGGGGGGGGGGGGGGGGGGGGGGGTCGAGGTGAACATTCCTCCAATTTAGTTCTCCTCTACTTCACCTATAGTTTGCAACCACATATTCAACTGGATGAATTATTCAGACAGCATACAACAACAACAACGACCCAGTAAAATCCCACAAGTGGGGTCTAGGGAGGGTAGTGTGTACGTAGACCTTTCTTCTACACCGAGGGGGTAAAGAGGCGGTTTCCGATAGACCCTCGGCTCAAGAAGACGAATTATTCATACAGCATAGTCACTGAATTCCCACCTAGTCCCATGTCCAAAACTAATCGGTGTAAGTTTCCATCTTGATCGAGCTTTAGCTTATTAAATAATGCTACAAAGCTACTGATCATCCACCTATGTAATTAGCTATCTGAAAATAGTTTGTTTGCTAGTTTTAAGATGCTAGCATTAGTTGCACGTCAAACTAAAAGCAGAGGGCTGCACATACAAGATTCAAAATTATTTTTCAGAGGTGAGACAACTTCGTTCTTAAGTTATCGCTGGATAAAGTGTAGAATGGTTTTATCCTCATATCTTCTTCTTGTCAATATGTCTACACGGCGGTTCATGATGGGTAGGTTTATAGGATGTCCAATGTCCCGTTGAAGGTAACCCCCAAATGAGAAACAGCATTAGCCCATTTTCACGCATAAAATCAACAGATAATTTCTTGAAGCCTAGTTATCTCAATAACACAACTTGGATATCTGGAAACCGAAATAGCGGATGGTTATCTAGGGAGGGAGGAGATTTTGGGAGGCATACTAAAAACAGACCTTTCTTTCGTAAGAAGAGCTGAATTCAAATAAAAATATTAATCATTTAGGCTTATAAAGAGTATCAATCATTTCAAGAACCTAGTCTTGTAGCACCTAAAATCAACATAGTGCGTATAGATATAAAAATCATGTTGTGTCTATCTATCACACCGCATGCATACACATCTTTGTCACATCGAAGGAACAATTTGAAATGCGAACGTCACATACTACTTGAACTGCTCAAATGACAGTTGCATTGGATATTTGTAATTTGAATCTTCCATAGAAGCATATGAATTAGAAGTTGTGGCATGAATTTAGCATCATTATGATGCTGTTAAATGTTTTAGAACGAACTGAAAGTAACTGACTATTTGTTTGTAACTTTACATTAGTACCTCATGAACTCACTAATAGGCAAAAACAATTACAGGCGGAGTGCTCATCAAAACACAAGATTTAATGACACATATTTATAATTAGAAGAAGCCTTAGGATTTAGAGTCAAAAGAACACAAGCATTAGGATTTAGCATGAAGAAACTGGAAAGTTCTTCCGCCGCATAGAAATAGCTCACCTGTTCCTTTAGTTGTTTGACCTCCTTGCTTAAGCTCTCATTAATAGGCTTCAAATTATCTACAACTACTTCAGCTGTACGAACAGGACGATATGGAGTTGGTAGTGCAGGCCATGATGGACTTGTCTTTCCAGGCAAAGGAGATGTTGACTGAGAAACCACTCTCACACTCGGAAGAGAAGCCGATAAGAGACTTTTATGAACTCGAAATGGACTGATTGGTGATTTAGGTAAGGAAAAGCTTTCCCTCTGAGCATTTTCACTTTGAAAAGAAAATGCAGGGTTCTCATTTTGATCAACCCTAGAAATTCTGCCCTGAATGCGGTTGAATGAGTCAGAAGACGAGAGTCTGGATGTTTGACCTACAAATAGAGGAAGCCCGCTCTCTTTATCTGTCTGCTCATAAGCCTTATAATTTCCAGTTTTGACTTTTGGAACTCGATACATAGATTCTGATTCAATTGTTTTCTGTAACTTGTCAAAACAATCATCACAAACACGATATGGCTTGTTTGCGCTTGGGGCTAATGATGCTTTAAGTGATTTTTTGCAGGTGCATGCTTTGCAGAAGACAAACCCACAATTGTAACAATTATGACGTTTTCTTCTGAAATTGAAAGGGATACGGCATCCAAAGCATACAGAATTATCAGCACTTAATGCCCAATTGTGTACACAAATAGCAGCAGTAAAATTTGAACCACACACTATTCTCTTTACTTGTTTATCCCTCAAAATATCTACTAGAGTAGGCGTATACTTATTCTCACAGTCTCCATGACCTAGTTGTCCATTTTCACCCTTTCCCCACGTATAAACTTCTGTTTTGGAAGTCAAAACAGCAACATGGTGTGAACCACAAGAAATTTCTTCCACAGTACTGTCAGAGATATTACCTTCTACACGAATTGGTAACTTCTCATTAGTTAGAGGGCAACCAAGCTGGCCATAAACAGTACTACCCATCGTATATACTCGGCCCCCGGTTGTCAATGCAACGGTCATGGTATAGCCACAGGCTACTTGACTGAAGTTTATGTCAGCCAATGCAGCTATACACTCAGGAGCTAGTCTCGGTTCATCGCCACCATGTCCTAGTCGCCCTTTGTCTCCGTCCCCCCAGGTGAATAGCGTTCCAGACGGACCATCAGATGGTCCAGAATCCAATCCAGTCATTAGTTCAACTACTGCAGCAGTATGCCAAACACCACAAGCAACCTTGAGTGTCCTAAGTCCTTTAAAACTTTCCACCTCTCTAGGAGTAATATACACAGAACGATCCCCATGACCCAACGCACCAAAAGTTCCATCTCCAAATGTAAACAAGCGGCCGGCAGATGTTATGAGAGCTGTATGCCAAGGCCCACAGGAAATATGAGACACTCTTAAACCTTCCATGAGCCCACATACTCTCTTTGGGATCCAGTGACTGGCTTCACTTCTGTGTCCAAGCAAACCCGAACTTTTAGCGCCGTCACCCCAAGTGTATAGATCCCCGGAGGATGTAACAGCACATGAGTGATATTCCCCACATGCAATTACCTCAACACTCATTCCTCTGAGATTGTTGATGAGCTTGGGATGTGAAACGTCTGTTTCCGCCCCATGCCCCAGCCTGCCGCCTGCTTCTTCACCCCAGCTGAATACCTCTCCTTGTTTTGTGACTAACATAGCATGCTTAGTACCACAGGCAATACTCTGAACATCAAGTACCACAGTTGACTCTAGTGCCTTGGGAGTATAAGCATTAATCCTTGTGCCAGATGATCTGCCAATTCGGTGCTTACCGCCTCCCAATAGCCCATTGCCAGTACCTTCTCCCCAAATGAAGACATCTCCTAGGTTATCAAAATCTTCAAGGCAAGAACCCTGGCTGGATGAACTTATGGCACTAGATAAACTAACTCGGAACGTATCGGCCGTAGAACTTCGAGCATTTGAGTTGTCAACTGTTCCAGAAGAAAACGAGCTAAGATTAAAGGCAACTGTTTCAGCAAGTGTAGGACTCTTGGAAGCTGCAGTGTATGAAATAATGTCAGCATAGGCTTTTCCGAGCCTGCTTTGAGGTAGACTCTCAGTTCTTTGATTGTCTCCTTGATCCTGAGGCAAAAAGATGGTCATACAGCATTCTTGAATCAGTTGGAAGAGGGAAGGAGTGAGAGGAGAGAAAGAATGAAAATGCACAAATAAAGAAGGTACAACAAAATGCTAACATACAATAGATGAAGTTGATGTGGTGACTCGTTCACCATGCGGACTATCAGGAAACACAGGTTCACTTCTTGCATCATTTCTTCCTTTGCGAGAGCGTCCCCGTGTAATTATTGCCTTCAGCCCAGCAATCCAAACCTCAGCTTCATCCTTGTCTTTACAGATCTACGCAAAATTATCATTAGAGTTGTAGAATTTTTTTTAAGATGATGTTATAGAAATCAAAATGCTCATTTTTCACGACAGAAAAGAATATTTATTTTCATTGAGACAAATCAGAAACCTACCAAGTCCAAAGATCTGTCATTACAGATGAGAGAAAATGATTGATACTCCTTTTCAGGTCGAGGATACCGCTGGAATATTGCCTAAGGAGGAGATATTGGTCAGCCTCTTGAAACTAAAGCTCCAGAACAAGAAGGAATATATAATCACACAGAATAAGGATCTAAATTTGACAAGAAGCAAGAAGAGCAAAGCCCTTGTGAACTATAAATTGAACAAGCTTTACAAGTCGATCATAGAGCAAAATCAAAACTTGACACAGGAACTATATTTGTACTAATCAATGATCAGAAAATTTAATCCACATTCTCTTACAGAGTAAAACCAGAAAATCTACCATGTAAAGCACTCCTAAACCATTGTCCATTTATCTTTAAATCTTGGGTTCCTTTACTTTGTCCCTCCATTCTACCACCCAAACTACCCTTAGAGAAGAAGATGAAATGCAAATGAAAAGAAAATAGGAATAGTAGACATTGCGATTTCGGCAAGTTAACAAAACTACGGTCCTACTTTCTCTCCTTAGAAGCACTCACAGAAGGAAAATTGACGGAGATAATTTCTTTTTATAAGGGAAGGAAGCTGGGAATAGTCAAACTCACAGTTCTCTGTCCAGGAATAATCCTTGAAACATTGCACAGTTCAAGCTGTTTTTCTTCTTTGCCATGGTACCATACCAACGCAGATTCGTCCTGATACACATCCAAGAAAGCCCTTACTGATATGGTATAAATATAACTGGCAATCAAGTTTCCAAGAAAGTACAGCAAAAAAAACAGTACTTAAAGAAATGATATTCGACATTTTTTCTGATAACCGAGATATCCCCAAGGGCCGCATGTGCACGATATAGAACTCAAGAAAAAAAAAAAACTCTTTGACTTGTGCTAGTATACTTTCCTCTAACAAGCTTTGTCTCAAACATGTTTGTTGTTTACAACTAGACAACTATTCCCAAAATCTATTTCTCTTCTCTCCCTCACCTTCAACTCTTCGTGCACGCTGTACACAGAATGCTTATATCTGTGCCGCTGACTCGTTTCACATCTGCTATGCTTTCAAAGCTATAATCAATGTAAAAGACGAGTACTTTATTGCATCATACAGATCAATAAAACTAGATGGTCAATCTATTCTCAGTGCAAATAATATGGGAGTCCTGAATGCCAAACAGCTTCTATCCTAGATATTCCTCAAGCTTGCATATTGACCCCATAACCACAAAGGAAAATAGTATTTTGAAAATGAGATAAGTGAAGAACTCACATTAGAAAGACGAAAAGGACAGAACTTGGGCTTTCCTCTGCGCCCATACTTCAGCAGATTTGCTCCTTTCTTAAGTGCTGCAATGGCCTTCAAATGAAACAAAGCCAAGAAGAAAAGATAACAGGCAGAAAACAGTTAAGCTTAATATCTACATGCAGGGCAATAAATACATTTATTTCGCATTCCCTAAACCTAGAACCTCAAATTATTCTTGGAGGCAGAGAAAGTCTATATGCTATGGGCTTAACTGAACTCCATATTTTGGACATAGAACATACACACACACAAACACACATATGTTGTATTAGATACGTATGCAGAGGCGTACCTAGGATGTGAAGGTGGCGGAGGCGGAGGCGGAGGCGGAGGCACATGAACGAACTGCTCAACCAGTGCCCCTATCGGACTTTTGATCTTAAGGGTTCCAAACTTTTCAACATATACACACTTATATTCAGGCTTTTTGCCAAAGTTAATGGGGTCCGATGACCCCTCTTCTACAAGCATAGGTCCGCCTCTATACGTATGTATATATATCGATGTGGGTGAAAAACGACAAAAATTTCAACATAACATTAAATTTTGAACATCATGTTATCAAAAGTATAATGAGTTCTGTGCTAATTACTTTAAATCCTGGACCCGTCTCTGACTAATCTAAAGTAGTTTTGAATAAAACAAAGCGGAAGCAAAATAAGTACCTGATCAATGTCCCTATCAGCAAGACTAGACCTCTGTAAATCAGCCATTCAAGTGGTAATACTATTAGGTGAAAAACCCCAGCACCCATCTGAACAACCACAGGGAAAACTCCTTCCCCTACTAGTATACCCCATATACTAATACTCTCAGCTACATTAAATACAACACCCAATTCCTTCATTTATCCCATTGTATGTACAAGTCATAAAATTCTCAATAAAACATTCCCTTTGTCCAAATAGCAATCAACATTCAAGTCCTCCAGCAGCTGAAAACAGAAAGTCACCGGTTATGAAAATTTTGTATAAATTCAATAAATGAAATTAAACAGGATAGTTTAATTCTATAACCAAAAGGGTCATGTTTTACCTTCTTTTCTTGAAAATTTTGAGACAATTGAGCCGTTGATATTTATCTGATGAGCCAAAAAACAAGTCTTTTGGGAGCTCAAGCGAATAGCAAAAAATTGGATACAAACATGCAACCAATATGAATGTATTTTTGAGTATGAAGATTGAAAAGAATGCGTTCTTGCTTTAATTTCAATCTTGAAAAAAAGGGTTTTTTTTAGAAACCCAAATTATAGTAAAAGTAATAATACAATTTTTTTTAAGGAAAGAAATTCTTTCGTGCGTCCCTTAATGTTCTTTTTGGTGTTGTTTGTATCAATGATCTCTGTTTTTATTTATTTGTTTATTGTTCCTGTTATCTGGTGAAGTTCATTACATGTCAGCGACCTGACAAAGGTACCAACCTCGGATTTGATGATTGAGATGTTTGGTTTTGTCTTTTTGACGAATAAGGCCAAAAAGTATATCTATTTGTACCCGAGACCCTATTAGTCAAACAAAAAAGAGGTTTCTAAATACTTCACTTTAAATTAAATATATTCCTTTAATCAAATCATCTTTACTTCTTCGTCAAAAAGAAAAAGATATTGAAACTCCTCTTTGTTTCCTTCGGAAAGAAAATATTTCTAGACTTTTACTTCTTAAATTTTGTCGTTTGACTAAAGGTATATGCAATTTTTTTTAATTTTTAAAAAAAGTTCTATAAAAATTTTAGTGCTCCTTTTAATAAGTTCGTCTTAACCTTAATTTATTTTTGGTAACACTGTAAATTATCACTAATAACAAAAATAAGAGTACACCTAAAAAGCACATCGACCCCAAAACTCCTTATGTGGAGAGTTTCGGATCAGGCCTTAGAGATCACTAATTACACATCAATCTTTGCATCAATAAACTACATCTCTGCCATTTCTTAGTATATCTAAACAAGTCAATCCTATCTATTAGTTCTTTCTTAATATGTGTTACTATGCTCTCCATATTTACAATTATATTCCTGAATATTTTCCTGTTTCTAGCCTTCCAATATGGTATACTATTGCTGCCCATAATGCAACATCCACTTCCTTTCTAACCAGCTGCCACTTCTTCCTTTTAATTATGTACAGAACCCTTTGTGCATCTCTCAATTGTATTTGAATTCCTGCTTAGTGCATTAGTTCCTCGCGAACAGCTTTGAACCAATGACACTCTACAAACAAGTGCTGGTTTATTTCCACTGCTTGATCATTACATAGCACACATTTATCATCCTCAACCTGAATATGCAAAGAACTCAGTCTAGCCTTTGTGAGCGGTCTTTCTTGAGTTGTTAACCACATGATGATCCTATGCTTTGGTTGAGCTATTGCATTCTAGTGAAGATAAGTTGTTGCCCATCTTCTGTGAGGACCTTAATGGCCAAGTAACTCTTTGTGATTGAGTAATCCCCATTTACACTCAGCTTGTACGTGTCTCCCTGGTACCAGTTCTCCAACACCAAATACAATCTTGTGGAACCTGATGAGTCCAAATATTAACATCAGTCTTTATATAAACCCCATGGATCCATTTAACCTATAAGCACTCATTTCTCATAACAAGCTGCCACAATAGTTTCCCAACAAAAGCTTTATTCCATTCACTGCAACTTTTAATGTTGAGACCACCAATTTTTTTAGGCAGACACACTTTCTCCCACGCTACTAGGGAAAACTTCTTCTTCTCCTTTGAGCTACCCCATAGATACTTTCTACACTTCTTGTCAACCTCACTCATTATGCTTTGAGGTAAAATAAAGACTGCTCCCTAGAAGCTATGAATTGAGAATAGCACTGCATTAATCACCTAAAGCCTCCCTGCATATGATAGTTGTTTAGCATAACTGACTTTGATTTTATTTGTTATCTTCTCAACAAGTTGATAGCATTCCAACTTGCTCCACTTCTTAGGTGACAATGGTAAACCTAGGTACCATATAGGAAACATTCCTAAGAAGAAACAAGTATAGCTTAGGAGAACCTCCTTCATATGATCATCAACGCCTGCCATAAACAGGCTAGATTTGTCTATATTAGCCACCGCACCTGATACACTACTAAAATGTACTAAAGCCTCTAGGACTCTATTCGCTGAACATGTTTCACCTTTGCAGAACACCATGAGGTCATCAGCAAAAACTAAATGTATCAATTTCAAGTGCTTACACATATGATGGAATTTAAAATATGGGAGGGCACTCATACAACCCACTGCTATGGACAAATATTCCATCACAAGGACAATTAGTAAGGGTGAGATTGGATCACCTCGTCTAAGACCCCTTTTTCCCTCAAAGAGACCATGACTTTCACCATTTACACTAATTAAGAACTTGGTAGAAGTTACACATACCATAATCAACTCTATGAACTAGATTGGAAAGCCATAACCTATCAAAAACTCCTCTAAAAATCCAATTTACCATGTCATAAGCTTTCCTCAGGTTTATCTTCATAAGACACCTAGGAGTAGTCTTCATGTTATGGTGCCTCAGTATGTCATGACATATAAGCACATTGTGGAGAATAGATCTGCCAGGTACAAAGGCAGATTGGGTATTTGCTACCAAATATTGAATTGCCACTTTCAGTCTGCTACATAATAACTTTGAGATGCACTTGTACAATATATTGCACTAGGATATAGGCCTGAATTGGCTTACATACTCTGGATTGCTTAGTTTAGGAATCAAGGCAATATTAGTTTCATTCAACTGCTTCAGCAACTTTCCATTTTTGAATAACTCCAGATCTGTATCTATAATAACTTCCCCTATAATAAGTGATACGCTCAAATTATACCTAAATGAATGGTGTAAGGCGGTAGATGTCATATATAAAAACTCAACTAGGTTGGGGTCGAATCTCACAAGAAATATGTGTGAAAAAGTTACTTGGGTAATGTGAAACTTGACTTAAGCCGTAATTCTGTTCTGTTAAGTTGAAAGAGTTTTGTAATTGTAAATTTTTAAGTAACACTTGTGAGCACGTATTTTTACCTTAAGCAAATTATTCCAAAAATAACAAATAAAATGATTTTGACAATTTTAAGAATTTTGTTGCATTCTTTATGTTAGTTGGTCACATAATAACTCATATTAAAAATACAAAAATATGCATATGTATTAAGATTTTTAATTTTTTACATTTTAGTATTAATGCATTTTGGAAAAAACAAATGGAAGAAAAATCAAAAATAGGATCTTATGGTTTTAATTGAAAATTACTACAAAATAGTTATTAAATAATTTTTAGACTTTGATTAGTATGATTATTAGTTTAATTTTAATTTTGTAAAATCAAGAAAAATATAAAATATATATATATATATATATGTACAATACTTTGGGCCAAAACATCCCAAAATACAAGGGAAAAACCCCACAGCCCCAAGCACAAATTAAATTTGCCCCAACCCAACCAAATACGACCCACCCTAATACCTGGTCTTCATATTTCAGAACCCAAACGACGTCGTTTAGATATAGGAGATCTGGACCGTTGAATTCTTGATCTAACGGTCAAATTACAAGTCAGCTCACCCGTTAAAACGACGACGTTTTGAGCCATTAGATCTGGACCATTCATTTGTTTGATCTAACGGGCAAGATTGAACCATCAATAAATTAAAACGACGTCGTTCCATCAATATAATATCAGACCAGTCAAAATATTTAAAACGACGTCGTGTGGGGTTACAGGTATCCAATCTCAACCATCCATACACTTTAATCCAACGGTCTATAGACTATCATTAGTTATACATAAAATTGTCTGAAGCTTAGCCAAAATTTAGAGAGACAAAATCTTCTTCATCGTATCTCTATAGCTCGCCGGCAAAGTCGCCGCCGGTAAACACCGCTACTTCCGTTGCCTCCCGAATTTACACCCTAGAAAGCTTCGAACCTCCTCTCTTCACTCCCATAAATAGTTTCCTTCGAATCAGGCTCCAAACCTTCGAATATCAATTTTTGTGTCGTAGGAACCCTACTCCGGCGAATACAGTTTATACCAAATAAACCCATTTTTACACCACAGAACCGCCTTGGCCCCCTCTACACTAATCTCGTAGTTTCTTGGCTCGAATGTGGCTAGAACTACTCGAATACCAATTTCAAGATTTTCTGGCCCTAAGTCCATGCTTCAATCTCTATGATTCTTGACCGAGACATA
>MU782638.1:35996-48489 GCA_026770625.1 Nicotiana glauca | reverse complement strand
GGGGGGGGGGGGGGGGGGGAGGGTTAACGTGGTACTCACAACTGCCAACCAGAACGATATCAACATTCGAAGAAATGGCAGATAAGTTCGCCACTGCCCATGCAGGAGCAAAGAAAGCAGAGGCCAGGGTCAACGATATCTTCACCGTCTGACAAACCACAGGTGATGGACTCAGGGACTTCCTGGCCAGATTCAATAGAGTAAGGATGAGCCTACCAAACGTATGGGAAGGCATGGCGGTTGCAGCTTTCCAAAACGGGTTGAGCAGAGATGGTTCAAGAGCAACTAAAAAGCTACTGAGCTGACTCATGAAGTATCACCCCACCACATAGGAGGAAATTCACAACACCTACTGTGCCGAGGTATGTGCAGACGAGGATGACCTAAACGGACCAACCAAATGGCTCACAGCGATACAGTCAGAAGCAATGAGGGATCGATGCAGCGAGGGCCAGCGGGAACAATCCTCACGCTTCAATAAATAAAGGCATCAGCCCTACATCATATCCACCACCGCCAAGACACGCAGAAGCACTGTAACGATATGTCGCACCACTCCGTAAGCGAAAGAGGTATGCCCCATTTATTATCTACCCATAACTTTTGCGTGTATCCCTCAGAAATAGTGTACGCACTGGAGAAGCTGGGAACCAAAGTACAATGACCGCAGAAAATAAAATCAGACCCCGCCACAAGGAAGTCAAATGTCCTGCACGAGTTCCACCAGGAATGAGGGCACAAAATCGAATATTGCATAGGGCTACGGAAGGAGGTAGTCAGAATGCTGAACCAAGGATACTTGAGGGAGCTGCTCAGAGATAAAGGAAAGATAAATTTCGTACGAGGGCGGGAACAACCTCAGGGACCGCCAAAGCCACCTTCGACAGCACGCATCATCAACATGATCGTCGGAGGAGGCGATGATTCAACAATCAACCATGTAAAATTCACTACCTCGCATAAACTGAAACGAATAATCGTCCACGAACGGTATGACGACTTTGAAGAAAGTATCACCTTAGATAAGTCTGATACCGACGGTTTGTCTTTTTCTCATTATGATGCTTTAGTCATAACTTTATGTATTGTTAACACCGACGTTAAAAGGATCATGGTTGATGACAGAAGCGACACTTGTATTATCCATCCAAGAGTTCTCGCGCATATGAGGCTCGAAGATAGGATAATACCACGCTGCATAACACTAACCGATTTTAACAATGCAGTGGAACGAACCTCCGGGTAGGTATCATTGCCGATTTTAGCAGGGGGAGTTACAGTGGAAACCACTTTCCACGTCATGAACCAAGAAACAGCCTACAACGCCATTATAGGACGTCCATGGATACACGCCATGCGAGCAGTCCCCTCAAGCTTCTACCAAGTGATCAAGTTCCCCACCCCTTGGGGAGTATTTAGCATTCGGGGCGAGCCGCGCACAGCGCAAGAATGCTACCAAATCGCTTAAGACTACTCCCACACCAAACATTTAAAAGGAGCAAGTGCGGAGGAATAGCAATCAGCCGTGTCGGGGACTAAGGTCGACCTGACAACGAAAGCCATCAAAGATCCGGATATTGTAGAAGCCTGCAAAGCAACGATCGTGGATCTCGATCCAGTACAACTAGACAGCACCGACCACACGAAGAAAGCCTACATCAGACATAGCCTCTGCGACCCAAGTAAGTACCATGAATTCCTAACTAACCACGCAGATATTTTTGCTTTTTCTCATTCAGATATGCCGGGGACACCAAGAGACATCGTCACCCACAAGCTGAACGTCGACCCACTATATCCACCCATGCGGCAAGTTAGAAGGAAGTTCAACGCCGCAATCAACGAGGCCGTCAGCGAAGAGGTAGATAAGCTACTGGCCAACGGGTCCATAAGGGAATCAAAATATCCCTAATGGGTCGCCAATATCATGATGGTCAAAAAGAAAAACGGGAAATGGAGGATGTGCGTTGATTTCACTGACCTTAACAAAGCATGCCCGAAGGACTCGTTCCCGTTACCCCACATCGACCAGTTGATCGACGCCACGGTGGGACATGAGCTGCTAAGCTTCTTGGATGCCTACTCCGATTACAACCAAATCATGATGGCCGAGGAGGACCAAGAGAAAACAACATTCATCACCCACCAGGGGACATATTGCTACAAGGTGATGCCCTTCGGACTCAAAAATGCAGGGGCAACGTATCAGAGACTGGTTACCAGAATGTTCTAGGAACAGCTTGGCAAGACCATGGAGGTCTACATCAATGATATGCTGGTAAAATTGGCAAACAAAGAAGACCACCTCGACCATCTGAAGGAAGCCTTCTAGATATTGCGGCAGTATGGGATGAAATTGAACCCAGAAAAGTGTTCCTTCGGTGTAGCATCAGGGAAGTTCTTGGGGTTCCTCGTATCACAACGAGGTATCGAAGTCAACCCGGACCAGATCAAGGTAATAAACGCAATACCTGAGACCTTGAACAGTAAAAAACAGGTACAAAAGTTGACAAGGCGAATAGCCGCCCTATCCAGGTTCATCTCGCGATCCTCCAAAAGGTGCCATAAATTTTTTAACGTATTGAGTAAAGATCACGGCCTAAAATGGAACGAAGAATGCGCCGAGGCTTTGAAAAAGTTAAAAGAATACCTGTCTTCGTCACCATTGCTAGTTATGGCGAACCCTTGCTAGTATACCTGGCGGTGTCCGAACTCGCTGTCAGCGCAGTCCTGGTCCGTAAAAATAAAGGTACGCAATATCCTATTTACTATATAATCAAAACCCTAGTGGACGCCGAAATACAGTATCCACAACTCGAGAAGCTCGCCCTAGCACTGGTCATAGCTTCACGAAAGCTTAGACATGACTTTTAGTGCCACCCCATAAAAGTTATAACGACCTTCCCTTTGAGAAGCATCCTACACAAGCCCGAGTTGTTGGGCAGGCTCGCCAGATGGGCCATAGAGCTCAATGAGCACGACATATCCTACCACCCAAGAAATGCAATCAAGTCGCAGGTTCTTGCAGATTTTGTCACCGATTTTAGTACAGAGATTTTGCCGGAAGCGGAACTAGAGGCCATTCATGCCACTCTTAGTGCCGACCTATGGACCCTCTACAATGATGGCGCTTCCAAAGCCTCGGGATCGGGACTGGGACTCGTACTCGAGGTCCCCACGGGCGAAATAATTCGTCAGTCCATGCGATGCCCCGAGATGACTAACAACGAGGCCGAGTACGAGGCTGTGATTGCATGTATGAGGTTAGCCATCAAGTACGGAGCTCGATGACTTATCCTCCATTGCAATTCTCAACTCGTGGTAAATCAGGTCACTAGGACTTACCAGATCAAGGAACAGAGGCTACAAAATATCAGTCTGAAATTCACAAGTTGATGCCCGAATTCGACGAGTGTCTCTTGGAACAAATCCCAAGGGCGCAGAACGTCGAGGCAGACGGCCTAGCCAAGTTGGCTGCAGCCACCAAAAACATCAACAATGGAAACATAGTCACCCTACTCCATTCAGCCATAGATCACACTGAGGTACTCTCTTTAAATCTAACTTGGGACTGGCGTAACCAGTTTATCTCCTATCTACAGGACAGGACACTCCCACTTGACAAAAAGGAAGCCAAAAAGCTCCGCATAGAGGCCGCCCGATACTGTCTAAAAAATTACAATCTGTACAAGAGAACGTTTGGCGGACCCCTCTCTAAATGCTTAGGGCCGCACCAAACAAGGCAAGTACTCGAAGAGGTACACGAGGGTCACTGTTGCGCATATACCGGTAATCGTGCTCTTGCCCGTTGCATCATCCGGGCCAGGTACTACTGGCCCACAATGAAAAAGGAGGCAGCAGAGTATGTTTGCAGATGCGAACAATGCCAAAAGTACGCCCCCGTGATACATCAACCGGAAGAGCCCCTAGACTCAGTAACATCACCTTGGCCCTTCATCAAATGGGTAATGGACATAATCGGCCCCCTGCCAGCAGGGCGAGGAAAGGTACGATTTCTGTTAGTTTTGACTGACTACTTCTCCAAGTGGGTAGAAGCAGGTGCGTATGCCCAAATACGCAAAAAGGAAGTCATCGCCTTCATATGAAAAAACATCATATGTCGCTTTGGCATTCCCAAAGAAATCAGCTGCGACAGCGGCCCACAATTTATCGGCAAAAAGATAACAGAGTTCTGTGACAAATGGCATATCAAACGGATACTCTCCACGCCATATCATCATGCCGCCAACGGCCAAGAAGAAGCATCCAACAAAACAATATTGAATATTCTGAAAAAGAAACTCGAAGAAGCCAAAGGGCTCTGGCCCGAATTACTACCAGAGGTACTCTGGGCATACCGGACAACGCCCAAATCCAGCACAGGAGAAACACCGTAATCACTGATCTACGGGACCGATGCAGTGATAACAGTCGAAATCGGAGAATCGAGCCTGAGATATTCATACACCAGCGGACCAGAGAACGACACGGGTAGGCTTCAAGGCCTCGACAAAGCCGAAGAACGAAGAGATATATCCCACATAAGAATGACAGCTCAAAATCAATAGGTCGAAAGGTATTACAACAAAAAAACCAAA
This sequence comes from Nicotiana glauca, assembly GCA_026770625.1. Taxonomy (NCBI): domain Eukaryota; kingdom Viridiplantae; phylum Streptophyta; class Magnoliopsida; order Solanales; family Solanaceae; genus Nicotiana; species Nicotiana glauca. Next base: position 43,891 of record MU782638.1, on the reverse strand, counting down.
ATATGACCACTCAATGTAGGAGACTACGTCCTCAAATCCAAAACTCTGACGTCAAAAGACCCGAGCGAAGGGAAACTGGACACCAACTAGAGCGGGCCATATAAAATCACAGCAGATGCAGGCAAAGGAGCATTCCAGTTGGAAACAATGGAAGGAAAAACACTCCAGAACAACTGGAACATCGCCCACCTCAAATACTTCCATTTTTAAGGGCATCTCCCGAGCCGTACTCTTTTTCCCTTACCCGAGTTTTGACCCAATTGGATTTTCTCGGGGAGGTTTTTAACGAGGCAGCGAAGGAGACACCCAGGGGAGCATGGAGACTGATTTATCATACTGGCCAGTCGACGCGTTTCTCCAGTCCGATATAATAAAGGGACTAGCCTAGTTGAGTCTCCATTATGTAAGCGGCTAAGGCCACCTTCTCCACTATGTAAGCAGCTAAGGCCACCTTCTCCATTATGTAAGCGGCTAAGGCCACCTTCTGCATTATGTAAGCGGCTAAGGCCACCTTCTCCATTATGTAAGCGGCTAAGGCCACCTTCTCCATTATGTAAACGGCTAAGGCCATGCCAATGATCGTCGACCCCGCTCCACGATGATGGATAACACTTCAACAACAATTGAAGTTAAATCCTATGGGCCAAAGGCCATCGCCAATGATCGTCGACCACGCTCGACGATGACGGATAACACGTCAATGACAGTTGAAGTTACATCCTATAGGCCAAAGGCCATCGCCAATGATCGTCGACCCGCTCCACGACGATGGATAACACTTCAACGACAGTTGAAGTTACATCCTATGGGCCAAAGGCCATTGCCAATGATCGTCGACCACGCTCGATGACGACGGATAACACTTCAACGACAGTTGAAGTTACATCCTATGGGACAAAGGACATCGCCAATGATCGTCGACCCTACTCGACGACGATGGATAACACTTCAACGACAGTTGAATTTACATCCTATAGGCCAAAGGCCATCACCAATGACCGTCGACCCCGCTCGATAATGATAGAGGACACTCCAATGACAGTTGAAGTTACATCCTATGGGCCAAAGGCCATCGCCAATGATCGTCTACCCCGCTCGATGACGATGGATAACACTTCAACGACAGTACAAGTTACATCCTATGGGCCAAAGGCGATCGCCAATGGTCTTCGACCGCGCTCGACGACGACGGATAACACCCCAACAAAAGTTAAAATTACATCCTACTGGCCAAAAGCTGTCACAACCATTGCGCCAACCAAGCCCGGCGGTGACGAACAATATATAAACAAAGAACAACACAAAAGAATAGCAACACAAGTATAACTCTTTCACTATAACAAAAAAATATATACACTTAGTCCCGTGGAGGACTTCCACTACATTCCAAAAAGAAAAAAATGCAAAATCTATACAAGTCCTAAGGGGCCTCGCCAGGTTTGTCATCGCCATCCGCTCGCCCCCATTCTCGATTATCGTGGTAAGCCTCATTAATCCATGAGCTGGACTCAAGCTGGTTGACGTCCTCTGAAGTATAACCCTCTCGATCAGGAGAGTTGGAGCTATACCCACAAGCTGCAAGGGCGGCACGAGCCTCGCGCAAATGCTCTTGGACTTCCTCCTCAGAGGCACGTTCTGCAAAAAGAAGTTTTTTATACACGTCCAATTTAGCTTCCGCGTATATCCATATCTCGTGCGCATCTTGGGCCTCATCCCCGAATCGTGGCAGGGCAGTACGCTTGAGGACGTCGATCTGAGCCGCCTTAGTTGCAAGCTCGGCTATCAAAGCCGCCACCCTACTATGAAGATCAGCTACCTCCACCGCCACTCCATGGCTGAGCTCCAACTCTTCCTCCCTCAGCTTGAGGAGTTATTCCAGCTCGCTATTACGAGCCACCACCCTCATCAAATCCTCATCCTCTTTCTCAAGCTCCGCCGCCCTGCGGCTCAATTTTGCCTCCCTCTGTTCGAGGCGCTCCCGAAAAACCTGGAATTTTGGATCCTGCCGGAAAAGATCTGCCGCCTCTTGATGCTTGGAGTGATACCGTTTATACCTCTTCACCATCTTATAAAAAATGGTCGCTTTCTTCTCCTCGCGGCGCGTTCTCTCTGCTTCCAAAACCAAGGTCTAAAATAAAAGAGAAGAATGTATAAATATGCATTTGAGTTAGTACGCATCAAAATCAACTACATAACATACGGAAGAACGGAGAAGTTACCTGCAACGCCATATCAGCAACCCGCCGAGATAGCTCCGCATCGCTCACAGCACTCAGCATCTCGCGCTTAGGGGCAACACACAGTAGGGACATCTCCAGTGCAGCCCCCTCGCTATGCTGCAGCAAGTTGTAAGCCCTCGAAATCACGATGCGATAGCCAGATCTGTCTGCCGTCATCTCCACGCGTGCACGGTCTTCCGCCATCTCACCCATGTTCCCGTGGGCGACCTCAGTAGTTGGCCCCCTAGCTTCGCCACCAACAAGGGGCGATGAGCCATCCTCAGCAACACGAGCCGAGCTGGTACCAACATTAGCGTGTATCTGACTGGCCGGCCTCCCCGAACGGATGGCGTCGACCATAAAGATGGGACTAGTTATTTGGCGAGGTACGTCCCTCTCTTCATCTCCCGTTGACACCGCCCTGCCTGTTATGAGCCTCCTCCTTTTTCTCTCATCGGGCTCCTCAACCTCAGAATGCTCATCTGTAGGTTGCGGAGATGACGTCGGCGGCCTCTCCTCACTTGCAACCACTTCCGCAGGAGCTGCCTCTTGTAAAGAGGCAACGGTCACCCCTTCCCTAACAGATGCATAAAGTATCTCCTGCGCAGCCTGACCAACATCTGATCGGGAGGAGGTGGGTGTCATCGCCCTCCTCTTAGGAGAACTTCATCATGTCAACAAAAGTGATTTAGCCGACGAAGTTTGTGAAAATGATTAACTAAAGCCGAGGAAATACCTGAAGGGCTCGCAGGGCCGTAACGTTCAATGAATTTCGCCCACTTGCGGGTCTCCTCCGCTAGAGGCAGCAGAGCGGATACCCACTGCTTAATATCGGTTATGAACCGAGGAGTGTGAGCTATCGCAGCAAGATCATAGAAAAACCATAAGGATGATATAATCGGAACCACTAAAGTCACGTACAATAAGTGATTCGACAAATAAGAATACTTACGTCTCGAATTCTACCTCTTAGGGAATCCGACGGGATTGGACACCAGGTGTTCCGTCCTGATGAAGAAATATCTATGCCAATAGCCCTAGTTAGGCCGATCGTCGGTTTGCACGATCAATCCTTCGAGCCACGATTTTTTAAATGCAGTATGGTACCCCTCAGGTAGTTGGAGCTGAATAGCTGCAAAAGATGGTGGACGGAGACCTTCAACCCAGCTAACTCTGCGTACGTAGATACTACCCTACACACCTTTAGGGTATACGGAGTGAGTTGGGTGGGACACATGTTATAGAAACGGCAAAGTTCTTCCGCCAATGGAAGAAGGGGAAGGCCATAACTGATCAAAAGGGATATTCATGGAACGTACAATACCCCGGCTTGTGGGTGTTCACGTAATCCTCCCCCGCCAGAACCATATCCACATGAGCAGGTGTATCATACGACGTACGAAAAAGGTCCAAATCAGCTTGTTTTAACTCAGATTTCTCCCAAGGTTGCTCGGGAGAATCCCGTTGAAAGTCCCTCCTAACAAGGAGTTGCTTTAGGAGGATGTTATTTACAGTGAGAGGGGTGAGATCCTCCCCTTTCTTTCCCTTATAACCGTCGGACGGAGGTGATACGTCAGATAATTTATTATTGTGATCCCTGAAGTGTTATCACGTTTAGATTTCATCATGATTTTCGATTGAGAACGATGTATTACATAACTACGAGTATATCTTCACGGAAGTTGTGGGTTTCCGTAAAAAGGAAGCGTTTCTTGAAATAGTTAGAAAACTTTTTGCAAATGATCTAAAGCTAGGTTAAAATTGAATCCTTTCCCTATTTATAGTGTGGGGTATCATTGAAATCAAAGAGGCAAAACCCAAACAGGCGCAGAAAACCAAGCATCAGAACACCTTTTTACTGACTCGGGAACATGCATAATGATGACGCCTGCATATGGTGATGTCATTTCAGAGAAGGGTTTGTGCGCCAATGTATCAACAGATTCAAACGGCCATCCCTTCACGTCGTCATCTCCAAATACGGTCAAAATTTTTCCAGCACATGGTTCGCGGTTCCGTCCATCGGCGACACCCTTCGTTACGTCACCAATGAACGAAGGGACTAATTGTATAGGGTCAAATTCTTCCCATTACGGTAGCAACGACCCATGACTAAGCAATGGTCGTAGTGAGGGTAAGCCCTCAGAATGTTGGAGCGAAAATACGTTCTTAAGTCTCGTCGTCCTCTTGAGGACATGTGACCTATCTTTGTATTATTTTATTATTTCAAGGAGTTTTCTCCTGTTATATAAAGGAGGATCCCAATATTGTAAAGCGGATAAGATTTTTTCTAATACAAGCTCTCTCGCTCTCTCTATCTCTCTCTCTGCCTTTTACTCTCTAGAACACTCAATCTATCAAAAGCGATAAGAGATATTATTCACATTTCTAGGTCTTATTATTTTCGATTACGATTTACCTTTGATCTATTTTTCGATTGTATTTACTTGCAAAGTCTTTGTTAACTTTCGAGTTAAACAGGTTGTCCCAAGGGATGTAATGGAGAACTAGTGGTTGATTATACAATTTGAACTGGTAGTATAGGCCATCACATGGAGACTATTCACCGTTGCTCCAAGGCTCCCTCGAAACAGAGGCAGAATTATGTGGAGGGGGATGGGGTACATGCACCCATGCTCCCACTCCCTAGGTTACGTATAAACATACTATATATACCTAAATATATTTATGGTCACCCATGCTCAAGTGACTACTCCCATGCACTGATAATTAACTGCCCCTTTTGTCTTTCAAGTTAGGGATTTGATCCCCACATAGTCCTTTTTAAATAAATAAATTCTTTATAATTAATAAATAAATCAATTCCTAATTCTCTGTGCTCATTTTAATTAACATAATGGTGGACTCATGTTTAAAAAAAAATTAATATGCCTTTGCCTCCAAAGTGTAAACATAAAATATACTACGAAAATTTGACAACTAACAATGTAATTTAACTTATAGGTTGTGAGCGTTACTGTGTTAAACCAAAAAATCAGAAAAACTATTAGGAGAATTAAAGAAATCTAGAAAATAGTAGAGAATCAGAAATATTCCGAGTCCACAAGTTTCTTGTGTGTCCTTAAGGAATTTTAACCCCCTCACACGTTGCCAAGGTAATGAATTAAATCCTCCCAGGATAAAACGGAATAAACCTTCTTGCAACAGTGGCAATACAAACTGTAGAATACCAACAAACTCAAAGAACGGAGAAAAATCACACTTACGAATTTGAGAGAGAGAGAGACTGCGAATTAGGATGCAGTATATTCAGAAAGAAAGAAGTTCTAGAGTATTTTTCGTGTGTAGAAAATGCAGCCTTGCCTCAGAATTTATAGGCAAATATCAGAAGAGGTGTTTGGAAAAGGTGCCTTTTCAGAAAATACGCTGTCTGCCGCGGTTCTACCGCGATCGCGGCAGAACCGCGGCCAGAGAGGCTCTCGGAATCTGCCTGCCGCGGTTCTACCGCGGTCGCGGCAGAACCGCGGCCAGCGAGGCCCTCTGAACGTATTTTCAGCAGTGATTTTGGTATTTAATTAATTATTAAATAATTAAATAAATTTTGTCCAAAAATAATCTTATCGAACGATCATTTGACAAATCCAAATCCAAATCCAAAGCCAAAGCCGAAGCCGAGCCGAGCGAGCGACAACGACGGCGTGATGGTTTATTCTCTTCAACTCCTTTTAAGAGCTTTAAGAAGTGAATCTATATATAAGTACACAAATGTGATTGTCCCATACCAATGAGGGACAAAGTGCAAGACAAAAGTTCACTTCTTCAAATTTTCATTTTCCCTCCATTTTATTTCCCTCCATTTCCAATTCACACTTCTTCTACTTTAAAGTCCAATGGCTTAAAGTCCAACAATCCCCCACATGAATGGGAATGGCTGTATCAAGAAAGATCAAAGATGAAAGCTATGTGATTTTGCAAGTAAANNCATATGTCACACAACCAACCCTTAACCGTCTTTTGGTTCTCATTGTTGTGTTCGTTTTAGCCATGAACACCGCCTGGTCTCATAAGTGCGTAGAGAATTAGCCTTACAGAATTCTCATTGAAGTGGCTTCCAATTCGCACTTACATAGGTGATTCCTAAATGTGTAATCCTTTAGATTGACACTATTTGATAAATACTTCATCAAACTTAGGTAATCATTAAAGAACGTGTAAAGTTCTATCCTTGTTACTGAACATTGTCTTCATCACGAGAATGGACCAAAGTTTTTATTTTGACAATGTTGAACCGGTCAATCACAACTTTGTTTGAGCTCCTTGAACCTAGATCTCGGAACATCCAAAATTCTAGGTAGAGTTACCGCCATGTTGACTTGTCCTCGGCGATAGTCCCATTCCCTTAGATGATTTCTCGACTCCCTCTCTAGTTAAGCCTTTTGTAAGCGGATCCGCCACATTATCCTTTGATCTTACATAATCAATAGTGATAATTCCACTAGAAAGTAGTTGTCTAACGGTGTTATGTCTTCGTCGTATATGACGAGACTTTCCATTGTACATAACGCTCCTTGCCCGTCCTATTGCAGCCTCACTATCGCAATGTATGCAAATAGGAGCCAACGGTTTTGGCCAGAACGAAATGTCTTCTAAAAAATTCCGAAGCCATTCAGCTTTTTCACCGGCTTTATCTAATGCTATAAACTCTGATTCCATTGTAGAGCGAGCGATACACGTCTGTTTGGAAGACTTCCAAGATACTGCTCCTCCACCAACAGTAAAAACATATCCACTTGTGGACTTTGTTTCTGATGAGCCGGTTATCCCATTAGCATCACTATATCTTTCAATAAGCGCATGATACTTATTGTAGTGCAAAGCGTAGTCTTGGGTATACTCCAAATATCCCATAACTCGTTTCATAGCCACCCAGTGATGCTTGTTGGGATTACTTGTGAATCGACTAAGTTTACTTATTGCATAAGCTATATCAGGTCGTGTACAGTTCATGATGTACATTAAGCTTTCCAACACACGAGCATACTCCAATTGAGACATACTTTCACCTTTATTCTTCATAAGATGATGGTTTACGTCAATTGGAGTCCTTGCACTTCTAAATTCCAAGTGTTTGAATTTTTCAAGTATCATTTTCACGTAATGTGATTGAGACAAAGCTAGACCTTGAGGAGTCCTCTGGATTTTAATTCCTAGAATTACATCGGCAACTCCTAAGTCTTTTATATCAAACTTACTAGCAAGCATACGCTTAGTAGCTTGAACGTTGGCAATGTCTTTGCTCATTATTAGCATATCATCAACATATAAGCAAATAATGACTACATGATTTGGAATGTTCTTAATGTAAACATATTTATCACATTCATTAATCTTAAAACCATTTGACAACATTGTTTGGTCAAATTTAGCATGCCATTGTTTGGGTGCTTGTTTTAGTCCATAAAGGGACTTAACAAGTCGAGACACCTTCTTTTCTTTTCCTGAAACCACAAACCCTTCAAGTTGGTTCATGTAAATTTCTTCCTTTAGATCACCATTTAAGAAGGCTGTTTTTACATCCATTTGATGGATTTGAAGACCATACAACGGCTAACGCTATTAGCATCCGAATGGATGTAATTCTTGTTACCGGCGAGTATGTGTCAAAATAGTCAAGATCTTCTTGTTGTCTAAATCCTTTGACAACAAGTCTTGCCT
>MU782638.1:17595-33413 GCA_026770625.1 Nicotiana glauca | reverse complement strand
ATGCACAATGACTTGTAATTCTTGGACTTGAGTTATGACCGACCTAGTGTCAATCATCTTGAAATCCAAAAACCTTGCGCCACAAACTTCTTAAGTCCGGCATCCTCAGTCTTGTACTTCTTCTCAAGCGCATTCCATAAGGCTTTTGAAGCTTCCATTACACTATAGACATTGTACAAGCCATCTTCCAAACAACTCAAAATGTAATTTCTGCACAAGAAATTAGAATGTTTCCATGCTTCAGTTACAACAAGTCGTTCATCATCCGAAGTATTTTCTGCCAAGACCGGAGGATCCTCCTTAATGAAACGTTGCAAACTCAACATAGTAAGATAGAAGAGCATCTTCATTTGCCAGCGTATGAAGTCAATACCGAAAAACTTTCCGGATTTTTTTGCCTGTGTCATAGCATGAGCAGGAGTAGAACGGCTTGACGAGGCAGCAACACTCGTAACAATAGCACCCGTTCCCGCAACACTTCCATTAGTTTGGTTTTCATTCGTCATATTTCTGTAAAGTTGAAAACAATACAAAACTTTTGTTAAATCAGTGAGGTTTTGATATCTTCAAACTAAATACCAAACCAAACATACAACACGTAACAATGGTGAAGTTTTTATATACTTCAAACCCGTACGTTTATTATTCCGGCAAAGTTTTTATGTACTTTAAACCGGACAGAAATAATTATTTGAGTAGAAAGCAACAAGGCTTTAGTCTCCAACAAAGTATATAGAAAACAGTTTAATATATAATCAACACAGAAACGTTAGTAATTTTAAAATTCCTTAAGCTTGTGAGCGTTACTGTGTTAAACCAAAAAATCAGAAAAACTGTTAGGAGAATTAAAGAAATCTAAAAAATAGTAGAGAATCAGAAATATTCCGAGTCCACAAGTTTCTTGTGTGTCCTTAAGGAATTTTAACCCCCTCACACGTTGCCAAGGTAATGGATTAAATCCTCCCAGGATAAAACAGAATAAACCTTCCTGCAACAGTGGCAATACAAACTGCAGGATACCAACGAACCCAAAGAACGGAGCAAAATCACAATTACGAATTTGAGAGAGAGAGACTGCGAATTAGGATGCAGTATATTTAGAAAGAAAGAAGTTCTGGAGTGTTTTTCGTGTGTAGAAAATGCAGCCCTGCCTCAAAATTTATAGGCAAATATCAGAAGAGGTGTCTGGAAAAGGTGCCTTTTCAGAAAATACGCTGCCTGCGGTAGAACCGCGATCACGGCAGAACCACGGCCAGAGAGGCTCTCGGAATTCTACCGCGGTCGCGGCAGAACCGCGGCTAGCGAGGCCCTCTAAACGTATTTTCAGCGGTGATTTTGGCATTTAATTAATTATTAAATAATTAAATAAATTTTGTCCAAAGCCCAAGCCGAGCCGAGCCGAGCCGAGCGAGCGACGACGGCACGAGGGTCCATTCTCTTCAACTCCTTTTAAGAGCTTTAAGAAGTGAATCTATATATAAGTACACAAATCTGATTGTCCCTCACCAATGAGGGACAAAGTACAAGACAAAAATTCACTTCTTCAAATTTTTATTTTCCCTCCATTTTATTTTCCCCCATTTTCAATTCACACTTCTTCTACTTTAAAGACCAACGGCTTAAAGTACAAACATAGGTATCACATAGTGCACTTTGTTTTTAAGGTTATCATATCATACTTAATATTAAAATTTATTTATTATTATAGGTAAATTTTGCCTATGGTGTACATCATTTCATTTACAAATAAAAGGGTAAGCTAACAAGTAAAGTCTATAAAATTGCAAAGTCAACAGACTCAACACATTTTAACTTATGTTCATCGTACATGCAACAAAAGGTACGCACGTTCAGCTAAAAAGCCAGTAAATGAGTTAAAGTTTACAATGTCCATTTTACAGGCTACGTACAGTAGCTAGTGCTGCTAAATTGAAACATTATATCAAATTATTTTTCTCATTTTCTTCCATTCACATGGGTCACTTTTCTCCGGCGACAGCAGCTGCTGTTGAAATTCAGTTCAATCATACAACTCTGTTCAAATACCGAGCCTAGGAGTTTTTTTCTCCCTTTACATCTTGACTTTCTAAATCTACTGCCTCATTGATCAATATTAGTGCTAATCAAAATCCCATTACAATGGACCAACCTTATGGTTATGAATTTTATAACGAAGATTTTAAACTTGATTTTATATTTAATATTTATTCTTTATCCTTTTTAATTTATATAATTTTTTTTTAAATTACTGTAAAAAAGAATACATAACTACTTTTTATTATATAAATAATTTACCTTTATATAATGATTTATAATTACATAAAATATTTATACTTTATTTTATGCGCCCTCCGGGGTAGGGGTAAGGTCTGCGTACATATTACCCTCCCCAGACCCCACTTGTGAGATTATACTGGGTTGTTGTTGTTGTTGTTGTTGTTACACTATAAGTTTAAAAGTATTTTTTCTACACTCCATCTTCAGTCAAATAAAATTAAATCGAAAGAGACATATATTTAATAAATTTGTTAACATAAAATATATTGTTGGAGCAAAAATAATTTATTTCAGTGGATAAGTAGTGTTGAATAGTTGTGAGTCGGAGTAAAAGGAAATTTGCAATAGAAAAATAGGAGATGGAATAGTGGATGTTGGGGTGTGGGGGAATCCTTGAGCACCAAGAAAAACGCATGGGGAAAAGTGGAATAATTGTAAGTTTAGGGATTTGGGAAGAAGAAAAAGAGGAGAAGGCGACAGTATAATTGCGAGTGTCGGGGTAGCGTGGGAAGCAATTACTGGCCCCCTCCACCCACTCATCCTTTCAAATATCAAATCGGTGCCGCTCTTTGTCTTTTCCCCCAGTTTCTCGAGAAATTTTATTTTCTCATACAACTTACATTAAATATTATATGAGGCTTATTTTTGTGTAATAAATTTATACACCCTAATCTTATATTTTTAGGTCTATAAAAATTTAGATTCACAAAATTATAACATAAAAATATTACTTCATACAATTAATATTAATTGTACGAGAAACAAAATTAAAATTTTCCAATTTCTCGATTCTTCCCATCCTTAGATGCTGCGGCACTAGAATTGGACAATATTTATTACTGGATAAAGAAAAAAGAGTATGCAATAATAATAAAAAATTAGAGGTCGAATTTTACTCAAACATGAATTTTACCTTTAAAAAGTTTAAAATTTATGAGTGGAAAATATAATTTACTCCAATTGTGGTATTTATAAATACTGATAACTAAAGAGTCTAGAACCGAAGTAACATCAAATATAACTCGGTTAACGGTCTGATTTGCCCATCTATTATTATAAATAGGTCTTATTTATCCTCCGTTTGATTTCTTATCAAAAATATCCATACTCTTATACTTTTGGTTTAAATTTACCCTTCATCCGTTAAATATGGTTAAAGATACCCTACTAATTTTTTAATGAAAATATTTTGTTGAAAATATTTTTTTTCAGTTTTTAAAAAACAGTAGGGATATTTTTGATAAATATTTTTGTTGAAAATATTTTTTTCAGTTTTTAAAAAATAAAAATATTTTATTAAAAATATTTTTTTCTATTTTTACAATTATTTTTCAGTTTTTAATAAAAATGCTTTAAAAAAAATTTAATCATTGAGTCAGGTCCAATGACATGCTGCCATGTGTCCATTAAAAAACTGGTAGGGTATATTTAACTATATTTAACGGATAAAGGATAAATTTAAACCTAAAGTATAACAGTAGGGATATTTTTGATAAGAAACTCAAACGGAGGATAAATAAGGCATATTTATAATAGTAGAAGGGCAAATTAGACCCTTAACCGAATATAACTCGAAGAAGCAAAATAACATGAAAAAAAAAAGGAGGGGAGAAATTCAGAAATAGCAAGATTTACAAGTGCTCATTCAAAAATAGTTACAGTTTCAAAACTAATCGAAATTTAGCCATTTTTTTTGTAAAGATAAATCTAAACGAAAATACTATTCAAGATTCGGAAAATACTCAAGTATAATATATTAAAATTCCAACATATCATAATGGAGTTCCAGCATAAGTATACTGGAACTCCAGCATATTATAATGGAGTTCCAACATAAGTATACTGGAACTCCAACATAATATATTGAAGTTCCAGTATAATATACCGCTCCAGTATAATATGTTGGAAGTTCATATACAGGTGCTCCAATCTCCAGTATATAATGCTGGAACTTTTTGCGTGTTAGAGTTCCAGCATAATATACTGAAAGTTCATACATAGGTGCAACCGATCTCCAGTATATTATGCTGGACCGGTTCCTATTACAGCAAAATAGTGACTATTTTTAATAACTTTATAAATGCTGACTATTTTTAAATGATCTGTCCAAAGACTAATTAGCCCGTGCAATTTTAAAGAACAATTGTACCTCGCATGCGCTATACTCTTCCAGTCAAACTTTCCAGGTTCCAGGCTAACGAGCGTCTAAGGCCATCTCCAACCTTGCCCCCATTTTTTGTCCCCAAAATGGGGATTTTCCCATTTTGGGGACAACTTACTCCAACCATTCCCCCATTTTTTCCCCCAAACTTTTTTATATTCTTCTCTCTCTTCTATATTATATTATTATCTTTCATTTCAATTTTATTTTTTAATTTCCATTAAACAAATTTCATCTTTTATTTTATTAATTTATAATTTCCATAATTAAAAAAATTCCATAAAATTTTAAATAATATAATTTGTAAGCAATTATTATAGATTAACTAATAATTCAAATAAAAGTGAAATCATTGCGATACAAGATTAATTAAATACATATTACATAACGATAAAATTCATTCGAAATACTAGATAAATATTCAGTTTTTATTTAGTCAATACGATAATGATTTTGGCGTATCTGGAAACGACATAAGTCCCTACTAAATTATTATGTTGTTTACCGTAGTTTCGGTTTTTATATATTTTAATTTAATGTATTTTTAATTGCCATGTATTTTTAATTTTAATGAATTTTCATTTAATGTCTTTTCAATCTTCACTTTTTAATTTTAGCAACATCTAATATTTTATATTCGCACCTTTCAAATTTAACAACATCTAATATTTTATACTTGCATCATTCATTTTTTGAGATAATTATATATTTTTGTACAATTATAACTTATAATAAATTTCACTTATAATTTTACATAAAAATAATAAATGCGCGAAAATTAATTTATCAAAAGTATACACCAAAGTTAAGATATAATATTAATATTATAAAAATATTACATAAACATAATTAAGTGTATATAAAGAGATAAAATAAAAGATTAAATAATAAAATAATAATAAAATAATGGTGAATAGTAATGGAGAAGATGAATAGTGTACCCCCATATTTGAGTGAACACTATTCATCCCCTATTTTGGGGACAAAAATGGGGGAGGGTTGGAGGACAATTTTCCTCAAAATTGCCCCCATTACGGGGGATGGGGGCAAGGTTGGAGATGGCCTAAGCAAGTTAAATTGGGTATAGCGTTTGATCATGCCTACCATGCGCTATACTTATCCCATTAAGGTGTAACTAAAAAAATACTTTTGAGGAAAAGCAGGAAAAAATAGTTTTTCTCCAAAAGTACTTTTATGAAAAGTACTTTCGAAAAAAATATACTTAGAAGCAGTTTTCAAAAGCTTGGCCAAACACTAATTACTGCTCAAAAGTATTTTTCTAATTAATTAGCCAAACACAAACTATTTCTCATCGAAATTACTTTTTTTAAACGTACTTTTGAGAAAAGTGTATTGGTCAAAATCTGACCACGCGACCACGACGGCAGTAACCTCGTCCCAATCTTCCAATAGAGGTAGCCAACAAACCTAACTTCGACTGATCAACGCTACTTTCGATATAAGTGCCAAGGTCAAGGCCTCTCCACGGGGAAACACCTCTCCGATACGACCAGGATAAAACATGATAAGCATGAGAGCTGTTCGACTATAAATGGAGGGAAAAAGAGCCCAAAAAGGGGTTCTTTTCTTTTCTCTCTAAGCATTCAAGCAACCTTAGAAGAAGAAGGGGAACTCCGTGAGGAACTCTAGGAAAATGATTCTTAACCCACGGGAAGGGGGTAACATGATTGTAATTCCCTGAACTTCTCCAAGGAGAGGCAGGGCAAATTTCTATGGTGAATAAAACCTCTACAACATGATCTCTATCTATTTTTTGATTTCCGATTATATCTTTCGATCCAGTATTAATTATGATTGACTATGATTTACCCTCTTATTTTTATTGATTGATTGGCTTAAAGAGTGTTTAACAACTTTTGAGTCAAGCAATTTGGCGCCGTATGTGGGGATTTTCTAGTAAAAATACCTAGTTCTTCCTGGATCGAAGCCAAAGATACACCAAAAAGAAAAGAAGAAGAATTCAATGCGCCAAAGATGACTCAAAACTTCTGCCCTACTGATCTCGAGCAGCTCAGGCGAGGAGAGAAGTGATGCAAAGCATCCCCTCTTAATCGTCGCGCAGAAGTATGGAGCATTCTCCCCCTCATCTACCATACTGAGTCGGGCCGGAAAATGGTACAAAGGTGTTCCAAACGAAGAATCGAAAATCACCTCGAAGCAACCTGAAAACCACAGATCAAAACGAAGTCGACATTTAACGCCCATGGTGTTGAACCATCGGCGAGGACGACTGGATCCAGGTTAAGCGCCTTCGCCATTAGTTTGATAAGTTCGACCTCGCTCGAACTGCGACTCAAGCTAAGTGCCTTCGATATCAGTTTGGCAGTTCGACCTTGCTCGAACTAGGACTCAGGCTAAGTGCCTTCGGCATCAGTTTGATAGTTTGACCTCGCTCGAATTGGGACTCAGGCTAACTGCCTGCGACATCAGTTTGACAGTTCGACTTCGCTCAAACTGGGACTCAGGCTAAGCGCCTTCTCCATCAAAGTTTGGCAGTTCGACCTCGCTCGAACTGGGTCTAAGGCTAAGCGCCTTCTCCATCAAATTTTGTCAGCTCGACCTCGCTCGAACTGGGTCTAAGGCTAAGCGCCTTCTCCATCAAAGTTCGACAGTTCGACCTCGCTCGAACTGGGACTCAGGCTAAGCGCCCTCGCCATCAGTTTGATAAGTTCAACCACGCTCGAACTCGATCTAAGGCTAAGTACCTTCTCCATCAAAGTTTACAGTTCGACTTCGCTCGAACTGGGACTCAGGCTAAGAGCCTTTTCCATCAGTTTGATAAGTTCGACCTTGCTCGAATTGGGACTTAGGCTAAGTGACTTTGACATCAGTTTGATAGTTCGACCTCGCTCGAACTGGGACTCAGGCTAAGTGCCTTCGTCATCAGTTTGACATTTTGACCTCGCTCGAACTGGGACTCAGGCTAAGTGCCTTCTCCATCGAAGTTTGACAGTTCAACCTTGCACGAACTTGGACTCAAGCTAAGCACCTTATCCAACATTGACCTCGCTCGTACTGGATCTAAGGCTAAGTGCCTTTTCCATCAAAGTTTGACAGTTCACCTCGCTCCAACTGGGACTCGGGCTAAGCGCCTTCGCCATCAGTTTGATAAGTTCGACCTCGCTCGAACTATATAGGTCTAAGGCTATGTGCCTTCTTCATCAAAGTTTGACAGTTTGACCTCGATCGAACTGGGACTCAAGCTAAGCACCTTCGCCATCAGTTCGATAAGTTCGACCTCAATCGAACTGAGATTCAGGTTGAGCGCCTGCGCCATCAATGTCTGACGGTTCGACCTCGCTCGTAAATCAGTAGAGGAAACTAAAACACAAGGCAAGTAGCGGAAATGAGTTCTTTATACATGCAGTCGAAAATGCGGGCTATTGCCGCTTACATCTGGTCCAGGCCAGTCAACTAAAAAAAAAGAGAAAAGAGAGAAAAGAAAGCAACAACAAGGAACAAACAAATTCCAACCGGCATACGAAATAAAAAAACACACAATCTTTTCCTCATTTGGCGCCAGCATCGCCGTTGTCATCATCATATCTATAAGGCCCATCCTCGCCGCCACCCGCACCGCCATCAGCTTCGGGCGTCGCCACATCATATCCACAGTCGGCACGAGCCTCACGAGCCTTCTGGCGTGCTTTTTCAAAAGTCGCTTCAGTCACGGTGCCCGCTTGCCACAAGTTCTTGAAAATGTCACACTGAGCTTCGGCATAGACCCATAGTTCATGAGCCTGGTAGGGAACAGCAGCACGGGATGGTCTAGCCTGGGCCCTCAGTTGCTCATTCTCCTCCTCTAACGACGCGAATCGATCCGACAAGTTTAGGGCTTCCTGATCAATGGCGCTAATCCACTCCTCGAGCCTCGCCTCCCTAAGAGCCGCAGTAGCCTTCTCAGACTCTCGCTCGGACTCGTGTACGCGAACCACCTCCTCTAAGGGCGCTGCCCTCGTCGAAGCATCTAACGCTGCCCTCTCCATGCGCCTTAAGTAGGCAACCTCGCTCTCCATTGCAGTCAACTTCCCTCTCCATTCGACTGTCATCTCCGCCGCTCTGGCTCGGCTCTGCTCCTTTTCCAACTGCATCGCCCCTAACTTTCCCTGCAGGTGCTTGCATTCCGCAGCGACCCCTTTACCTACCTCGAGCTCCTCGTCCTTGAGGAAGATCTGCTCTTCAAGCTCGCTCTTGCTACTGAGCGCTTGCATTAGCTCTTGGTCCCTCTTTTCCAACTCCTTACCCAAAGCCCGATTGCGAGGATCAGTCCTTAACCGTTCATGAAACTCACGGAATCTATCGCGATAGCGACGATACTTTCCCAGCATATGCAAGAAGATCCTCGAACAGATATTGGTTCTGCGGATGCTCTCCACCTCCAGCAAGTATGTCTACAAGACAAGAGAGCAGTTAAACTAATGCTCATTTTGCGACAAAAGAGAAAAAAATCAAAGTCAGATATAACGTACTCGTAAGCCCATCACAACCGCTTCTTCCATTACTTCGACGTCCAAAACATCCCTCAAGGATTCATTCTCGGCCTTCGAACACAGTAAATTGAATTGTGATACCAAGTCACCTCCTTGTGTCAACAGGTTCACGTCGGATGGGAACTCAACATAACGGGACGGCCCCTCCGCATGAACCACATAGCGAGTAATGCCCTCTTCGAACATCCAAATATTATCAGGGTCCAAGTCAGACTCGAACCCATATTCGTCGATCATCACACTCTTTCCTCTATCCGCTGCCGATGGTGTGGTGTGGTGTGACCTTCCGAAGGCGATAAAGGCGCACTCGAGGTCACGACGACAGCATCAAGGGTTCGATCATCTGCCACAGTAGTGGGAACTCCTGATTGAGTCGCTAAAACAGTGGAAATTTCCTGGCTTCGATTGGCGAGGACAGCTCCAACCAACCGCTCCCCTCAGCGGTAGACGCCGCAACAAGACCTTCCTCTGGGTCCGCCGAGAAAGAATCCAAGTTGATCACTGTCGGAGGAGTCACCTCGAAACCTACCCTTCGTATATTCAAAGGCCCTTCTTCCTACCCGGCCGACGGCGAGTCATTCTATGGATGGACGGTACCAGATGGGACCTCGTCCTAAGATGTAGTCCGGGTCGAAGTGGACAATGCCGCAAATTCTACTGACGCTGCCTCGATGAAGGACGAGCTGCAGGTACTGCATTAAGAAGAGTGGATGCAGCCGGCCGACGGAAAGCTAACTGAAGAGCTTTGACCTGCGAACTCTCCCTGGTCATGGCAAACAAATATTCTATAGGTAAGATCGAAACAAAAGAGAACAGGAAGAAAATAAGTGCGCTATCTCACCTATAAAAGGCCTACGTCCGAATATCTCATGAAACGTCGACCATGTGCGAACTCCTGCAATATAGGGAAGGACGACCTCGACCCATTCTCGAATCCCCTCCAAAGGAGGCGGGGGTAGCTTCTCGGCTGCAAAGCGTCGAAGTAGATCAGTGATTACAACATGAGATATAAAGAATACAAAGACAAAGCAGGTACTCTACTAGTAAAGGACGAGGACTTACGGGAAAAATTCCACACTTTTGGGAATCAAGTTGGATCCACCACGAGGTGTTTGGTCCGCACATAGAAACAATTATCAAAAAAGCGATGATTGGTCCTGTCGTCCATCTTGACCATCAAACCTTTTGACCCTCGGGGACGCACGTGGATCATAGTTTCACAAATTTTTTGAGGAGCAAAAATACTGAGCACGTGTCTCAGAGTGACTTCCTGACCAGCCAGCTCCGCATATTTGATAAACATGAGGAATAACTTGTACAGGTAAGGGGAAAGTTGTGCACGACATACCTCGTAATAGCGGTACAGGTCGACCACCAACATAGGGAGTGCGAGCGTGTACCCCACGAGGAAGGGATAAGCATAGAACGAGCAGAACCCGAGGCGATTGATCTGGACCTTGTCGTCTCTCCCTGCCGGTACAATCTCTACGTAACTGGGAATATCTTATCGCTCCCTTAAGTTCGCTATCCCGATTTCCCCCATAAGGGGATGAATATTTACCTGGTCTGCACCGCCATCGGTGCTGAAATCTACCACTGCCCTCCCCAAGCAGGAAAGAATTTCCTCCACCGAAGGAACATCTTCACATTCCATCGGCTCTGAGTCTCTGACTGCCGGAGAGATAGCCGAAAGATTATCGCGAGAGGAAGTTCCTGTCATTCTAAACACACCCAAAGAAGAGGAAGAAGCTTTGCGGAAAAAGTAAGAAAATTGGAGATTACTGCGAACAAGGAAGTAAAGAAGAGCTCAAAATAATAGAAATGAAGATGCCTTGGGATTTCTCTCGAAGATGAATGATGGAAAGCGAAAAAGGAATGGTAGATTTCTTCAATTTATAGGGTGCAAAATTCCCCAGGGCACAAAAATCAACAGTCGCCACTAAAGCCTAAACAAGTGGGAGATGATTCGGTTTCCCAGAAACGTGTGCTATTATGACTGCCCGTACGAAGTGACGCTTCTTTTATCGACCGGCGCTTCAATTCCGAATCTGTCATAACAGTACACAAGTACTAGAAGGACGCCCTGAGGATGTTTTGAAAGTCATAATGCGACTAAAGAACGAAATGCAGATCCAATTCCCCCTCCCCCCGATTGCGTTATGCACATGATCCGTCTACCGAGGCCGGTAGGGCACGATCTCAGCAAATGGAGGGACTAACTGCATTGGTCAAAATCTGACCACGCGACCACGTCAGCAGTAACCTCGTCCCAATCTTCCTATAGAGGTAGACAACTAACCTAACTTCGACCGATCAGCGCTACTTTCGATATAAGTGCCAAGGTCAAGGCCTCTCCACGGGAGGAAACACTTCCCCGACCCAACCAGGATAAAGCATGATAAGCATGAGAGCTGTTCGACTATAAATTGAGGGAAAAAGAGCCCCAAAAGGGGTTCTTTTCTTTTCTCTCTGATCATCCAAGCAACCTCAGAAGAAAAAGGGGAACTCCATGAGGAACTCCAGGAAAATGATCCTTAAACCACGGGAAGGGGGTAACATGATTGTAATTCCCTGAACCTTTCCAAGGAGAGGCAGGGCAAATTTCTATGGAGAATAAAACCTCTACAACGTGATCTCTATGCATTTTTCGATTTCCGATTATATCTTTCGATCCAGTATTAATTATGATTGACTATGATTTACCCCCCTCATCTTTATTGATTGATTTGCTTAAAAAGTATTCCTTGTGGGTTATTGATTTCGGTGATTTCTCATCGAAATCACTTTTTTTTAAAGTACTTTTGATAAAAGCACTTCTCAAAATAAGCTGATTTTAGAAGCTTGGCCAAACGGGCTATTAATCGGATTCGGCTAAGCTTGTATATAGGAGTGGCAAAATGGCGGGTCGGGTCGGGTCGGATATGGTTCGGATCGAAAACGAATAATAAAAAAATAATCAATTATCCGAGCCGACCTACATTTAATACGAATAAAAAATAGATTAACCGGCGGATAATATGTGTAACTATATTATCCATGACTACTTGCATATGATTACTTTTGGGAGAATTTTTGGTCTCCCTAACTTTTGGAACTCCCAATTTGAGGCTTTACAATTATAAAAGTTAGACCCATTGGTTATTCATTGGTAAATGGATAATATGTTCTTATCCATATTTGATCCGTTTTTAAAAAGTTTATTATGCAACCCATTTTTTAATGAATAATATGGGTGGTTAACTATTTCATTTTAATCATTTTGCCATCCCTACTCGTATATATTTGCATTTTGCAAATGTTAGAAATATTGCTTGTGGCTAAGCAGAATCAAAATAGTTGAAATTGAACATGAGTTTTCCTGAAGAAGAAGTTTGTGAATAGAGACAATATGTCTTATTTGAAATAAACCTTAAAACTAGTATTTCTATATTATTTTTGAAGTTCAAATATACTCAAGTTACTATTTTACAGATACTAAAATTCAGTACTTGCAAGCAAAGAACTAGTATGTTTAATTGTTTATGCTCAAAATGGACCTAATATTATGGACTTACCGGTGATTTTGAAGTGCTTAAAACCTGCACCATTCCAATTTGATACACTCTCTTCATTTCAATTTTTGTGTTTTACTCTTTTTTCTTCTGTTAAACAAATTAAATTTCTATATTTCGTAAGATACTTAAGGCATTTCCATCTTATCATTTTAATTCTACTCCCTTATAAGGAAAGAATGTCATAACATGTCTAAAAATATAATGTTTGAGCAAATAATTGCTAAATCAATTAACAATAGGTTAATTGGGTAAATCTTATTAAACCAAATAAAAATATAACTCTCGGATAGAATGTAGGAACATTAAGTAGTGAACTCAATATGCGTGCCAAAATATATAATATCATAAATGTATAATAAATGCGAGAAACGACAAGGATTATACTCCCTCCGGTCCATAATAAGTATCTCTTTTACTTTTTGATTTTGGTCCAAAATAAGTGTCTAGTTAGGTAATCAAGAAAAAATTCAATTTGTTTTTACTCTTTTACCCGTATGTGCAGAAGAGCAATAAATGCCACTATAATCATGTGCCCAATATTTAATAAGGGTAGTTTAGTCATACTAGGTAATTTTGTATAGGATTTTATTTTCTTATGGGCGTGCTAAAATTAAAAGAGACACTTATTATGGACCGGAGAGAGTAATGTAAAGGAATTGTTACCCAATGATTGTGTGATTGGGTATTTCCTCTCTCTGATATCGTGCGAAGGTCAGCAGTCAATATGAGTATGAGATCGTGAGATTTGTGAATAAAGATTGAACAATATGTGCTTGAATAAAGCCAATAAGACAACCCTTTTGTGTATTCTTCTCTCAACTTTACAATATGTCTCCGTTCTCGAAAAGGCAGGCCCCTCTTTGTTTCTTATCTCTTCTTATTTATAAGGGACATTCCCAAATAAACCCTAAAAGTACAACATAAAAAATATCCAAAAAAATATTATGCCTGTCTATTTCTGAGTTTAAGTTACCGTTATCACCCTATCTTGGCTTCCCGCTTCTACTCCTCGGTCTTAATTTGGACAACCGTCAGTCGCTGCGTCATGGTCGACCTTGTTCTATGTCTTGCTTCTTCGTTGTCGTGATTGCTAAATTTGGACCTATACACATAAGATTCAAAAATATATTTTTTTAATCTGTTTACCACGCCTTGATTTAAGAGCATAAAATCCAAAAAAGTTGTTTATATTTTTAAATTTCATGTTCAATCAAATTAAGACACATATATAAAATAGTAGGAGTACTAACATGTATCAAAAACATAGAGCACTATATATACAGAGAGAGCATTTGGTGAATCTTTGCTAGTCGTATGTTTAATGCAGGAGCGAAGAAAATAGAAAGAGATTTTTATCTCCTATAGCAAAGGTTAATACCTTATTTATTTAAATAAATATCATTTAAAAAAATTATATTCTATAGATACCTTTTAAGGTTTATAGCAAAATATTTAATTTTGGTTATCTTTTAGTCCTAAGCCACTAAATACGCTAATCAATTACACTATTTTCTTTCTCTCTCTACTTTGATACATCTCATTCTCTTCCCCTATCCCATTAAAATTTTCGATCTCCTCCTCATTCCACCGGATTGTGCAAAGCCCACTTCAGAGATGCTGATTTCGAATTATTTAGTTCGTATGATACTTTTTCTGAAGTTGCTATTACTGTTGAAAAAGATTATGAGCCAGTGCAAGTTGTGTTTTATGCCATGACCAAGGGATCGATTCTATTTTTCGATCCAATTAATGGTATTGTATCGAAGGAACTAAGAAATCAGAAGGAATTTACATAGTGGATTCATTCTTGGGATCCTTCTCCAGAATGTTTTGGCAAAAAAGACGACATTGCTCCACTAGGGCGTGCTTCTAATAATTTAAAGGAATTTTTATTGCCTAACAGCTACTTTGAAATTTTCACGAAGGTGGCGCGTTTTCACTACCGGCTTTCGGTGAATGGCGGATTCGCCGAAAATTAGGGTTTGTTCTTGAACAAAGACGATAGAGTTGGAGCTGAGCAACTTGATTTTCTGTTAATATATTTCAATGTATTTTCATGTATTTCATTGTATTCATTGTCTTTTTTTTATTATTGTAATTCAATGTATCTCGTTGTATTCCATGTATTTTATTGTATTCACTGTCATTTTTTATTGTATTTCAATGTATCTCGTTGTATTCTATGTATTTCATTGTACTCACTGTCTCGCTATATGCCATGAATGTATTCATATGTTTTTTTTTAATTAATATAATTTATGTATTCAAATGTATTATATAATTTCTCTAAAGATTGCAATATTTTTGGGGTATTTTTCGGTTGAGAATCTTTTTTATAACTGAAAATACAAAATTTGTGTGTTATAATTGAGTTTTTTGAGTTATATTAGGAGTCTATTATGTTAATTGATTCACTTTTCGTTTTAAAAATAATGTAATCCCCTATTTCACGCCGTCAATACAGTCGAATACAATATTTTGTCCAGCTGTAATCCCATATTTTACTCCATGAATACAATGGAATACACTCAAATACAACAACTGATTAGCTGGACGTTCCTGATTTACGTCTATTTTTACTATTGTATTCATGAATACAATAGCTTACATACATGAGTCTGACATTTATTTTTGTTTTCACTATCGTTTTCTTACAATTTTAGCCTGTCTTTGTTTCAGAATTACACACAGAGATATGCTAAACAAACCCGGCAAGCATGAGGCCTGTCCCTCATGCTTAATCCCAGAAATTGTATAACTCAGTCACTCATCTGACTTGTGATTTAATGCAATTGTCATTTTCACCTGTTTCACTGCTGTAGTCTAATGAAACCATTTGGAAAGGAGCGACTTCAGTTCACTGTCTCACCTTTTTCTATTGCCTTATTTGTGTAAGAATATACTCCATATGATACGCTTTCTGGAGCATTCAATTGTTTTCTGCCATTTTGTAGAGATAAGTATATATTGTAAATTTAAACCCTCTATTTTAGTGAAATTCCTAGGTACCCCTATATTTGAAAATCAGTTAATTCTTCTAAATCAGTCTAGATATCCCTATTTTATGCAAGATTTTTCATTGTGTGGTTGTTTAACTATTTATCCTTAATAAGTTGAAACAATTAAAAGAAAACTCTGTTTCTTTTATTTCTCAATTATTTTACAAATGCTAATTATATTTAAAACGACAGCCTAAAAGTGGATACAGGTAATAAAAAAGCCATATTAAGACATAGTCCTTAAACTCTCCGGCCATCAGTATGTGGCAAAATCTCAAAAAAAAAAAAAAAAAAAAAAAAAAAAAAAAAAAAAAAA
>MU782638.1:4369-16652 GCA_026770625.1 Nicotiana glauca | reverse complement strand
ATCTAGTGGTAAGAGCGAAATATATGATGTGTGAGGTAATCTTTCTCCACTTAAATACTAAAGATTCAAACCCACGATGTGCGTCTAACTCACACATCATATGTTGTGCTCTTACCACTAGATCAAAGTTTTATGATTTAAGCTAAAAAATGTCTACTTTTGGCATAACGTCAGGATTCAAATCCATGACGTGCGTCTAACTCACACATCATATATTTCGCTCTTACCACTAGATCAAAGCCCTATAGCCTTGGGCATTGAGATGTGGTATTTCTCAATTAAGTTTAACTTGATTTTTTAGGGGAACCGTTAGTTTTATGGTTTAAAATCAGAAGTGTCTTCTTTTTGGCATAACTTAAGGACTAGTTATGTTTAGCAGTACTTATTAAGGACCAAAACCCCTTTGATAATTTTCTCTGCCCCTGAAAGTCCATCGCAGTTATCATTGATCCATAAGACTCAAGTCTGCAACTCTAATATTATTATCATAGTGAGTTTAATTGGATTAAGCTGGAACTAGAGAAGTTAAAGCAAGAGGTCTGCATTGATAACAAAGGCTATCAAACACAAACTAGCTTCCCCATTATAGAGTTGACAGTTGAAAATCTTAAGGCATCATTTTCTTGGCTTGATATTAGCTTGCATTGGATGAAGTTTATGAGTAGTAAGACCCATTGTTGCAACATTTTCTTGTTCTCCATCTTTTAGACTCCATTCAAACTCTTGTATCAATCTAGCAATAGTTGTGCAAGTAATTGTCATTGCTTGAAGAGCACCAGCACATACCCTTTTTCCACCTCCAAATGCCATCGTCTTCTGCAATTCCATTGGGTCATACTTCCCATCAAGAAATCTCTCAGGCTTCCACTCTTCCGGACTCTCCCACACTCTCTTGTCCCTATTGCAACTGTATATATTTATAGCAATCTGCATATGCAATGTGTATAAATAATTTAAATTATCTGACAATAAGAAATGCAAGGTAAGGTTGTGTATAGTAGACCCTTATGGTCGAGCCCTTCCCCGCGCATAGCGGAAGCTTAGTGCAACTGGCTGCCCTTTATCTGATAATAAGAAAGGAAAAATTCACAAGTACTATGAAAAGGCTAATTACCTCAGCTCCTTTAGGAACATGGTACCCTCCTAGCTGTGTGTCTTCGTGGACGTATCTTAAAGGAACTATAGGTACAGGACTATGTTTTCTCAAGGTTTCGTGAAAAACAGCACATAGGTACGGAAGTTGGCAAAGTTTCTCTTCTGTGATCTTGTTAGATCCACAAACATTTTGTATTTCCAAAAAGAGTTGTTCCTATGTGATTTAACAGTCGTGAGATACAACTAACTTTGGAGAAAAATAAGGCAGGAATAAAAAAGAAAAAGGCGAGAATATGATACTACCTGTCGATTAGGATCTTTGGCCAATTCATACATAGCCCATTCTGTGCTCACTACTGTGGTGTCTGATGATTCAATAATTGCCTCCCAAAGCAACATTAGGATTTGCTTCTCTGTTAATGTATGGGCTTCAGACAACAAGTAGTCAATATAACTGTTAAGTTCCTGTATATACATTCCGCCGAGTTAGAAAATTAGCCAAGGACCAAAACATAATTACTGGAGTGGTATATTTATAAGCTTAAAAGGAAGAGCAAGATCACCTCTCCTGAATTAATACGTTTTCGTTGCTCCATAATTAGGGCCTTCATCACGGCTTCCCTGCGCAGATGTTTTCGCTGAATTCTGTTCTCAAAGCTTTTATTAGGAACCCATTTTAGATAGGGGAAGAAATCTCTCCAGTCCACATCAATTGCACCCTCCATTATGTCAAGTACTAAAGTCTTCAGTACTTCTTCTCTTGGTAATGTGGCATCGAGTTCCTCCACATAAATAGACTCGATATCCTTTCCCAAAGCCTGCAAATAAAGTTAAAAATTTCAAATAATTGACTAGATTAAAAGAATTGCCAAAACCACAACTTAGTAGTGAAACTGAGTTTGAAAACCTCACTTGTTTCAATGCCAAACCAAAAAGTTCTGACTGGAATATCTTCCTGAGATTTACTGCTTCATTAGGATACTTCATAACCAAATCATGCAGCTGCTTAGACACATTTTCTATTAAGGTGTCCCTGTGGATACGGTGGCGTTTCTGCATATTAAGCATAACTTCCCGTTAGAATTTAGAAATCTAGTATACGAATCAAAAGAAGAGAACCAAATTATAATGCAAAATAATGAAATATGTAGGCCAATATCTAATGACAAACCTGAGCATTTGGTCCTAGAACACTGGTCAGTACGTGGCGCTTCACTGTCTTGTGAAACTCATCATAATCACTTATAGCGACTATACTCTTGTCACAAGTAAGGATCTTCAATGCATTTGTTAGCTTTCTTGTTGAGATGGCCGAATATCTAGTCACCATAACCTAAAAAGATGAACCAACAGTTCAATTTTAAAAAAATGTATCTGTCGAATATTATGATTCCCATGTATGATAAGCCACACAAATAACACAACAATGCTTAAAAACGAGCATTACTTTATGTATTGGCTTATACATCAACTTATTGATGATCTGTTGATATTACCTGTGTGTTGTTCTAAGTAACAGCTACTTTGGTATTGATGCTTCTACTACATGATAAAGGACTACAATACCTTGAATATTGTGATACTCCGTGTTTTATCTCATGCTCTCCTCTTGCAAGGAAACTGGTGTACTTACTTTAAGCTCTGTGCAATAATGTGCGATTAGTTGTCTAACCTCAAACATTAGTTTAGAAGGAAGGATCTTCCTATTCTTTGTATTTTTTATGATATTATTAGAAATTTATAAAGCCTCAACCATCTGTATAGTGAAAAATGGAATTTTTGCTGATACATGATCAATATATACCACGAATGAGGTGCTACGCGCAGAGGTGGATCTAGGATTTCGATAACATGGGTGCACTACTAAAAAAAAGGAGGGAAACTAATTAAGTGTTGAACCAAGTGCACCATTCAACTTTTATGGAGCATGGGTGCCAATACATAATACTGGACAAATTTTAGAAAATACGTACATAAAATATCTAATTTGACGGACGGACCATGGGTGCACGTGCCCCGTATTGCAGGCTATAGATACGCCCCCGCTACGCGACACTCTTTTGTCATATCTAGCACAGTAATTTAGACCACAACACAAGAAACTTTTCCAACATAACCATACCTCCTTGGCGAGCTCATTAGTGTTGAGGACAACAATCGTATTGGCGCCGGTTTTGATGGAATAGATTGGTCCATAGGTTTCAGCCCAATTTGTAAATGTCTTGTGGGGTTTTTTCTCAGTCAGCTGCAGTAAATTCCCAATCACCGGTAACCCTGGAACCTCTGCACCAAATTCACACATATTTCTCAGCAGCACTTACCTACCTACTTGCTATATATGTTACAACAGACTCTGTTATACATATTGTATCATTTAACTTCAATCCACATAATCAGAGGCAGATGCAGCCTTTGTACAATGGATTCCACTGATTCTAGAATTTTCGACACGTAACATATATGTAAAACACCACTAAAATTTCAACAAGTCTCAAATTATGAACCCATCATTTTAAAAGTTCAATAACTTAGTCTAAGAACCTTAAAGATTGAAGGTAATAAGCTCCCATTTGGTCATAGATTTTGTCAACTTTAAAAAAAAAAAAAAAGATTGTAAACACTATTTGTTCATGGAATATGATCAGTTTTTCAAAAAAAAAATTGAAAACATTATTTGTCTGGTTCAGGGTAGTTTTTGGGCGAAATTTTTTATTACGCTTACAAAACTTTAATTTTTTTTCAAATAAAATGCATGTTAAAACAAAATTTCTTAACTTCCAAAAATTATTTTTCAACACGATGTCAAAAACTTTTTTTCAAGTTTCAACCAAATCTACGTACAAACGCTAGCTAAGTTTAAATCTTGGATTCACATCTGCAGATAACAGAATGAAATGAAATTGATCATATAACATTCAAAAGAAATGGAAGTACCTGGCAAAGGTGGGAGAAAATTAGAAGATTTCCTCTTTTGATCATTAACATATTCTTTAAGAAACCATAGTGAAATCCCACCAAGAGCAACTGCTGGACCACCTATTGTAATAGCAGTTCCTAACGGCACTGTTTGAAGATTCAAAATTGCATCCATTTACTCTACTTGTGTTCTCAAAAAACCACAAGAGTAGCAGTAGAAATGAAAATCCTCAAGCTGAAAACTGAAAGTATAAAGAGAATAGTAAGAAGAAGCAGAGTAATGTTGGTGAATACGGCTATGCATGGAATAGCAAGTGTCAATGTAAACAAGAAAGTTCTTACCTTTTGGAACTCGATACCCCCATAAACTGATGAACAAGAAGACAGAGAGAAGGGTCTTTGTCGTATACTTAACTTGAGTTATGGATCGAATAATACCAATCTTTTTAATAATCAGAAAAGTTGCAATATTTGGAGGTTTCTTTACAGGTATAGCAATCAAATAAAGGTAAGAACAGAGACCATCTTGGACGATCATTGTTGGTGGTGGTGGGTGTTTGGACTGGTTAGACATGTTCTGTCCCATTGGTGTGTGTGCGCGCGCATATGCATATAATATATGAATGCATATAATATATGTATGTAGCGCCTTTATCTAAAAAAGGTAAATTGGATTAGATTTGATAATTAGTAGATGTATATTATAACTAAAGAAGTAAACAACTTAAACAGTATTTAGTGCTAGTGTGCGGTTTGGCCAAGCTGCAAAAATCAGCTTATTTTAAGAAAGTACTTTTTTTCAAAAGTATTTTTCTCAAAAGTATTTTTGGTGAGAAGCAATTTGTGTTTGGCTAATTAGTTTGAAAAGTACTTTCGAGCAGCAATTAGCGTTTGGCCAAACTGTTAAAAATTGCTTTTAAGTGTATTTTTCTTAAAAGTGCTTTCGGAGAGAAGCTACTTTTTTTTGCTTCTCCTCAAAAGTACTTTTTTTCCTTCCAAAAGTTTGGCCAAACACCTTAATTTTTGGCCAAAAATACTTTTGAAAAAAAAAAAAAGCACTTTTGGCCAAAAATAAACTTGACCAAACAGGCTATTAATCCGACTCCAAAACTTGCATATTGACTATTGATGACTGTGTGATTTTAACGTTATTTGATATGTCCTTATTGTACATTCCCATATACCATTTTGAGGAATTAAAGAAAATAAAATTTCAGACGATCCCAATCCGTTTTTAGTGCCGTCCTATTACTTATTTGTTTGTCCTTGCCCTTGTCCTAATATTTTGACATAAAATTGGACTCATGGCTCAACTCGTTGTCCATTCCAATATAAATTATCATGCATATGCCTTGTCCAAAATTTGATATCCTAATCAAGATTTTATAGTTTATTCCATTGGAAAAGAAGTTAAAGATAATTTCCATCAATCTTAACTTAAAGGTATTAACTATGTAATAAATGAAAGCCCTTAGTACGACCAAGGGTATTCTTTTAATTATTACTTGCTTTATGGGGCACTGTGGTAAAATAAGAGACTTATGGACTTCCAAGTGTCCAAGTTGATACACTACGAGAAATCCGAAAAAAAGAGACCAAAGTTGGTTGCTTATTGGCCAAAAAGCGACCAAACACGCCTGGTCCATATTAAGTCGGTCCCTTTACCTTAGGTACCAAAGTTGGTCGCTAATTAGCGACCAACTTTAATCTCTCAGGTAAAAGGACCAAATTTTTCGGGTAAAGAAAACAGCGACCAACTTTGGTCGCTACAATATCTTAATATTATAATTTTGACGACCAAAGTTGGTCTCTTTATGTAAATTACGTTTTTATTTATTTATTATTAATCATAAAATATCGACCAACTTTGGTCTGTAAAAAAAATATTATATTTTAAAATCTGAAAAATAGCGACCAAAGTTGGTCGCTATACTATAAATATTTTTAATTTATTTTTAAAATAATCGACCAAAGTTGGTCGCCAACTTCATGAATTAATTTTTTTTAGTAATAAGCGACCAACTTTGGTCGCTATATTAGAAATAACGACCAAAGTTGGTCTCTTTTTGTAAAATCTGGGTTATATAGCGACCAACCTTGGTCGCTATTTCCCATAAAATTATTTTTTAATAGAAAAGTGATCAAGTGGTGATCAAAGTTGGTCGCTTTTTTTGGTATATTGCTGGCAGGAACTGCCTGTTTTGGTAGCTACACCACCTGCCAGCTTACCAAAATTCCTAAATAGGCATTTTATGCCAACAACAACAACAACAAGCAACAACAACAACTAAAAAGCAACAAGAATAATTAAAAAGCAACAAGAATAATTAAAAGGCAACAACAACAACAACACAATAACAACATAATAACGAACAAAGTATAAAGTTCAATAGAACTTTATACTTTAAGCTAACCAAACTAATAAGTTAACTGTTATTACATAATCATTCGAAAATCGATTGTATTTGTCTAGTATAAACTAATAAGTTCAAAGATAGGTATGTACATCATTATCATCACCGTCTGATGAACTTTCTTCACCATGACGGTATCCAGAATGGGCTATTTGTGGAGGATGGGAAGAACGATCATGGGGAGGACGGGAGGAACGAGCACGGGGAATGCAAGCCTCTGGCGATGACTCACGAGACCGGGGAATCGAAAAACTGCCAGAAGCTAGGAGAGATTTGATCTGCTCTTGCATGCCCTTGTACTGATCTTGCATGCTAGAGTACTGCATATCTCTAAGCCTTTCTCTCTCTTTGGCGGCTTCTAGCTCGGATGTGAGCTTTTGTACAGTCTCACGCGTAGAGGAGAGGCTCTCCCCATCAAGTTGCTCGGCTTGGGAGGAAGTCCCAATTCCTTGCATTCCACACTTATAGCGATGAAATTTCTTATTCGGAAGCCCATATAGCTTTCCCAATTTTGGACCGCCAGCAACCTGCGTCCACATTCTCTCAGCATCCTCGTCCGATAGTTGGATTGGCGCTCCCGACTCATTAGGTGGCTGATTGCGTATGAATTGCTCCACTTCAGCTGTGAAGCGACTCTATAAGAAAAATTACATTGAATTACTATTTCAAAATTTATATAAAAGTAAATCAAAATTCTTAATGAAAAGTGAAAACTTACATGTACAGTCGAGGCTCGGTCCTCGACCTACCTTTCTTGGTCTGTCTCGTTCTTCCTTTTTACAATATGAGTCTCCTTGAAGAGGTCATCTTGGTTCATCGGACGCCCCAACTTTTTTTCCTGAAAACTCATAAATTTTAGTTAATAAACAGAATACATATACTTTGAAAATTAAAATAAATTAAGCAATTACGTACCATTCTTCATTTTATCGTCCCTAGGCTGATCGCACCTCCAGTGTGCAAGGATCCTCCCTTCTCAGATGCCCGTGCTTTCTTTCATTTTTTGCTCTTCTGTAAGAACTCTGCTGTAAGCCATTGCCTTTGAAAATCATCCCATAAATCTTGAAGCAACCAGCCAGGCTTCTGGTTCAACCGCCTAGCTTTGGAGAAATAATGGGACAACCGCTTTCGAGCTTTTAGATGGAAATTTGCAGCCACTTCCGCGCTATAGCGGTGTTCCCATACACACTTGCTCTATATTTCAAAGTCAAGTATTATATGGAAATATCATATAAGCTATTTTCGATATATTATACTTACCTTTTATTAGCTAATAATTATTCAAAAGTTAAGTGCATTAACTGCTTATAATATAGTATATTAGTGTATTAGCTAATATATATATATATACACACACACATACATACACTATGCAATAAGTATTGTGCATTAGCTAATAAAAGCTAAGTATTAACGCGCTTAACTTTTCATTAATTATGTATTAACGCACTAAGCTTTTATCAAATATATATAAAAGCTATACTCGTTATATATAAGCTAAATTCGATA
Source organism: Nicotiana glauca (assembly GCA_026770625.1). Taxonomy (NCBI): domain Eukaryota; kingdom Viridiplantae; phylum Streptophyta; class Magnoliopsida; order Solanales; family Solanaceae; genus Nicotiana; species Nicotiana glauca. Next base: position 8,718 of record MU782638.1, on the reverse strand, counting down.
TAATATTAGCTAAATTCGATATATATAAGTTAAGCTATATTCTATAATACATATTTAGATGGAAATATCATAAATATAAATAATTATACTGCTTAAAAGAACATTTATACCTTAAATTGATTGAATATTGCCTCCTTGAGAGCGAATGAGAATTCACTCCAAGTCGCATAAGGACCATCATAAATCTTTTTGGTGGCTTTGGTGATGATCCTTGTAGTAATATTACTAGGGATGAACCTGCAATTTAATAAAAAACACATTATTATCTTCGTAAAACTATACAAAGCAAAAAAGTAAAAATAACAAATAGATTATATACGTCACCCTCAGGGACTATGATGATCCTGCCATATTCATCATAATGTACCTCCTCGTCATCATCAGTATCATTTTCCGAAGCATGTACATCGGAGGCATGTGTGGAAGGTGTAGGAGGGTCAGAACTAGTATCTCGCAGGCGAAGGCCTGCAATAGATGGAGTCCCATATGAAGATGAATGCGAGCCCTGGGAATGCGAGCCCTAGGAGTGCGACATAGCTGTATGGGCCGCAAGTGGATGAGACACAGATAGTTGTGACCCGTGTGGCTGTGACACGGAAGGCTGTGATCCATGTAGATGTGACATGGATCGATGCGATCCATGAGCTGCTGATGGATGCGATCTATGTGGTAGTGAGACAGATGGATTGTATGTAGGTCGTATAGTCCTATGGCCCTGTGAAGAAAGACCTGGCGTCTGCACGAAGGTGTAGGGCTAGTGATGCGCTGGCAGCTCAGAATAGCCCTGGGGTGGAGGCGCAGCCATAGGCATAGGCACAAGCATCTATGAAGAGGCAGGAAGGGATTGAGTAGTATCTTCTACCCTCCTCTTTTGTTTTCTAGCCTTTTCTCGACCCCGAGAACCAGTAGGATCACTGTTACCTCGACCCTTGCCTGTCACCTGCATAATATAATACATAGTTAGATTGAAACATCTAAAGAAGCTAGCTATAAACGAGAGTTATTAAAGAAACCAACTTCTTAAAGCTAATCAACGAATAGTTCCTCATCCGAGAATTCTTCTTCCTCACTAGTTTGAGCTTCATAAGTTGATTCTTCTTCCTCATTTTCTATAATTCTTACTTCATCTATATCAACTTCATCCAATATGTGTTCAGGATGTTCCAAATCATTTTCTAAAACTTCATCCACTATTTGGTGAACACTGGAGATATCGTTTTGATATACAATATCTAACACATTCTCGACTTCTACCCTACCCATTGGCTTTGCATGCAATCATCCAACATCTAAAACTTCACAACAATCAATTCTCATTGACAAAAGTTCTAACTTAGAAACTAATCTCTTTGCCTTGTAGAAATCACCAGGTAATTCGATATCAGGGCCAACTAGTTCACGCATAAGGTTAATGGAGGAGTCCATGGCTCCATGAGAAATATTCCAATAAGATTTCATACTTTGTAATCTAACTACAACAGACAACTCAGAGTGCGAACTTTCGTTATGTAGTGGATGACTAGCTTCCTCTAAAGCTTCATAAAAATATTTTGCGTCATCATTAGGAGTTTGTTTAATATTTTCATTGGGCTCACCCCCAAAGTGCATCCCAAAAGTATCTACAACCATATCATGAATTCTAGAATCACGATTTGTATTCTCCACCGACCTACTACTCACCCACAACCATGTTATGAAATATCCCATGGCTACCATCGATCTCTCTATGACTAGTCCACACAAAGTAATTCACTATAAATCCCTTACTATAAAGATGAACCTTAACTTCCTCTGATTTTCTAAACTTCATACAGTCGCACCTAACACAAGGGAACCTAATTACTACTTGATTTATATATGGCGGAAGTGATATTGCATGTCTAATAAATTCATCAACCCCTTCTACAAAATCCTCCCGCAATCCCCGCCGATTAGGATAATTTCTATTGTACATCCAAGTACGATGTTCCATCTATATAAATAAAGTAAGAACAAATTAAATTAGTCAATTCATATCCTAAAAGTTCAATTCATAAACTAAAAGTCCAATTCATATCCTAAAAGTTCAATTCATATCCTAAAATTTCAATTTATAAACTAAAAGTTCAATTCATAAACTAAAAGTTCATTTCTTATCCAAAAAGTTCAATACATTAATTTGAGTTCTATTAAAAACCATAAGTTCATAATTTAAGGTAGTTCATAATTTCTACCTTAAGTTCATAATTTATACATTAAATAATTTAAATGCATTAATTTGAGTTCTATACCTTAATTCTAAATCTAATGTAGTTCAAACCAAAAACCCTAATACTAAATAGACAAAAACACTAAGAAATTACATAAAATTATATAGCAAAAACTTAAAAGTAAAAAAGCTAATAAGGTAGATTACTAACCTTGGTAGATGAAAGAGGATTAAAAATCAGTGGTGGTGTTGCAGCGGCTCCGGCGGACAGTGGCAGCGGCGGCTCCGGCAGTGGTGGACGAGGTCACAGTGATGGCACGGGGTGGGGGGATTGATTTGTGTGAGAGAAATAGAGAAGGGGAGTAGAATGTCTTGAGAGAGAGTTTGGGGAAATTTGGGGAAGAAAATAAGAGAATGGGAGGGAGAAACCCGTATTTAACTCTGGATTTACACAAAGCGACCAACATTGGTCGCTATTTTTGGTAGCTAATTAAGTTTTGACTGTTTGACCCAAATAGCGACCAACTTTGGCTGCTATATTTTGACCATGACCAAAATACCGACCAAAGTTGGTCGCTCTTTCTAAAAAAAGTAATTAACTTTTTTTCTATTTTGATTTATTTAATATATATATATATATATTTAGGATTTTTTCTATTTCGATATAAAATATTGAATATTAAAATTTAGGATTTTAATTCAAATTTAAAATTATGTATATATATATATATATATATATATATATATATATATATATTAGCTAATGCACTTATACTTAGTGCATAGTATAGCATAAATATATAATATTAGCTAATACGCTTATACTTAGTGCATAGATAGCGTAAGTATATATATTATATATATAAGCTATATTCGACATAATATTAGCTAATGTACTTATACTTAGTGCATAGTATAGCGTAAGTATATATATATTATATATATAAGCTATATTCGATATAATATTAGCTAATGCACCTATACTTAGTGCATAGTATAGCATAAGTATATATATTATATATATAAGGTATATTGTCACGACCCAATTCCCAGACCCGGTCGTGATGGCGTCTCTCGTGAAGACAAGGCCAGCCAACAAAACAACAATGCCTCATTTAACAGTTAATGAACATAAATGAATGAATAATACGACTTAATGGCAATACTAACTGATATTGACCACCCAACACAACCCGACCGGGGTGTCACAAGTCACGAGCATCTAGAAGGATTATTAATACAACTACCAGGTCTGTAATGCATAGAAATGAATCTGGAAATCAAGAGGAAGAAACTCGGTGCCGCGAACGCTGGTGGTCACCTTGCTCAGCTTCAATAGTCATACTTTCAGTCAGCTAGTAACCCGCTACCGGGTGAACAATACCTGCAATTGCACGCGAGGTGCAGGGAGTAAAGTGAGTGCTCCAACTCAATGAGTAATAAGAGTAAATAATAACTGAGCGGTAAAAAATTACGTAAGAACACTCCATCATGCTATATAGGACAGTACAACCTTTTGAGCAAAACAGTAAAACCGTAAAAATCCTTTAGAAATATCTAGCTTAGTTAAAAACCTTCTTTAAAAAAAATATCCTTTTTCCAACAGTAAGCATATGAATGCGATATTAGGTAGTGCAAGTCCGCGCACAAGTCAGACCCTCGGGCATAGCACTCTATTTACAAATAACACCAGGGTATCTGGTACATAGTGCAAGAAATAGCATGGATGCCAATGATATGAGAGTGCTGAATGTCATGCCACGTAGTACAAACAGGAATCAATGCGTGAATGCAATGCAATGCACATGACCGCTGCGACGTACAGCCCTATCCATTTGGGTACCCGCGCTCACTGTGGGGGTTCAGACTCCGGAGGGGCTCCTACAGCCCAAGAGCAATATCAATATCACACCGCTGCGGTGTGCAGCCCGATCCATCCTCAGTCCAGAAATGCACATATAACACTGCTGCGGTGCGCAGCCTGATCCATGCTCAGTCCAGATATGCACATAAGCCCCTTGGGCAATAGTAAAATAGCAGTTCTCAGCTTAAAACGTCAGTAAAATATCATTTAAGTTTTCAAATCTTAGAAAGATGGCTGAGTTTGCAAAATAGTATTTAGAACCTTGGACTGAGATCAAATAATATGCAACGTAATGCA
>MU782629.1:195019-231597 GCA_026770625.1 Nicotiana glauca | reverse complement strand
AGAAGGAGGAGAAACCGACGCTGTAAAGAGTTTTTTCATTTTAAATTTATTTTGTTTTTTTTGGTTAATTTGTGTTAAGTTTTAATTACAAATTACACGTGTCGTTCATTGATTGGCTCATTTCGAAAGTGTAACCCACGCATCTAGTATGCTGTACCGGAGTGTCTATTTGATTTACTTAACAGACACTTGAAGTGTCTAATTGAAAATTGGCTCAGTTGAGGTGTTTAAATGACCGTTGTGGACAACTTGAAGGGGTCATTTATGTATTTCGCCTTTTTTTTAACCGTGGTTTCCGGGCATCGCTTTGCAAACCCGACTAGCTGTACCCACCGGGTCCCGCTGTTTCAATGAGGATGCATGGTTAGTTCCACGAGGCCCTGGAAACACGGCCAGTTTGTAATGCCTCTAGTGGTCCTGCGGGGACTCGAACTGACGACCTGAAGGACTTTGTCCTCGGACCTTACTAACTGAGCTACCCTCAGAGTTGATTAGAGTTGAAAAGCATGGTAAAAACAACACAACTGTTAAGAATTTAATTTAGATGACTTCAGTCATGCATAATTGGTTAAGTTGGCATATTCAACTATTAGGTAGTAGACTTTGAAAAAAGGAACTGAAATTAACCATGGCTATTGACTGAGTCAATAAATGTTGGTTACACTCTAGTTGGAATTCATCTCCATCTCATTAATTACATGTTAGAGATATGTCGCATTTTAGTATTAAAACTAGTCAATTTTCCGCGCTTTGCGCACATCATTATATTGCTTTTTTTAGTATTTAATTCGTTTTAAAAATTCATATATTTATATGATATTTGATAAAAAGTAATTTTAAGGCAAGTCTTGATCTCAATTCCATCTCTTAATTTTACGGTCTCAGCTTTTGGAATTAGATTAATGTTTTATTATCAGTAGCAAATCAATTAATAACAATCAAGGTTGCTTCTGAGTAAGTTTTGGTTACGTTACTTTTTTTTTAATCCGCTAGGCAAGCGCCTAGGGTTTATTTTTATTAACAAAAGAAAAGAAAAATATAAAAATTAGGAAAAATACAAATAAGGGGGACAATAGCATCAGTATTGTTACCCATATACATTGGCTAAATAATCACTCCTCTGCGCCTCACATTGCCTTATGATGGCAGCCTCATCTAGAGGATTCATGGTGTAGCTGTCGGCAAAGTCTGACGAGGGCATATAATCTCATAGCCGTGTAGATATTTTTCAAAGGCATAGGACCAATGCATCGCAAACCTGGCTAAACCTTACTTTACTAATCCTATTGAGGCATAAAAAAGCCTCACCTACTAGCATGCATGTAAAAAATAAGAACTGGAGAGTACCAAATATTCGATGATCATACGAGAGTACCAAATAGTAACTACTCCCTCCGTTTCAATTTATGTGAACCTGTTTGACTGGGCACGGTGTTTAAAAAAAAAGACTTTTTGTGGTCCTAAACAAGTCAAAAAGGGTCCAGAGTATTTGTGTGGTTAGAAAAACTTCTCATTAAAGGTAAAATTGAAAGTTTAAGCTAAATTGTTTTCAAATTTAGAAAGGGATCATTCCTTTTTGGAACGGACCAAAAAGAAAATAAGTTCACATAAACTGAAATAGAGGGAGTAGTTTTTAAGTTTATGAATAAAGATGTCAAATGGACGGGGATCAAATTTTAATAGGCGAAACAAGTTACATCAATAGATATGTGTATACGGTCAATTCGGGCTTTCCTTTTATGTGCGACTGATCGAGGCTGGAGCATGATAAGTCAAGGATCAGCTTTGTTTTATATCAAACTATGGTGCAAAGTTAGGTTGTCGAGCTCGAGACGCAGAGACTGATTAAGATCGAGACTGACCAAAACCAAGACCGACCAAGATTGAGATCGGCCAAGATAGACCGAATAAGATGGAGATCGGGCAAGGATCACGGCCCGGCACAACCAATCATAGGATTTCTTAATGTATTTATAATTGTACCAAGAGTAGGACTCCCCTACTATATAAATGGGGTCTGATCATTTGTACACATTATCATATTCACGCTACATAAAGCAATATACTATCTTTCTCTTAAGCTTTCATTATCTTTCTACCTTGATCTTGTATCAACTGAATCTTCACTTGGTTCAAAGGTGATCGAATTCAAGGGCCAGGGCTATTTGATTTGCTTGATTTGGATTTACTCTTTTACAGTCAATTTTAATATCAATTTGCATTTTTTTCTCAGTTTGTGTCAAGTAAAATTACTTATCCTTAAAACCACAATATAAATTAAATTGTTATCCGTTTTTACAGTAAACATTTTGGCGCTCACCGTGGGGCTAAGGATAATAGTGGTTGCCTGGTACAAACTTTCGTAGCACACACTATTTTACAGTTATTCTTTGAAATATCTTTGATACATGATTAAAAAATGTCAAACTCTTAGTCAGCACCTCAACACATTGACAATGATCTCAGCCATCACGGTAAAAATGAGGACATTGCACCAGGAAACATTGTACACCCTGCTGGCCTTGATGGAATTTCGGCTGTATATTTAATCGACGTCAATTCACATGTGGCCATCAATGGAAATTTGGTCGTCGACCCCAAAGCAGCGTTCGCGGGGATACTTGATTAGCTACTCAAAACGCACATGGAGGTGAATATAGCCGGATCAACATGCGTGTGATCTTCGAAATGTTGCAGGCACAACAACCAACAATAGCCCAACTCCAAAATCAGGACCACACACCGAGCAGGGTTGAACTCGAGCCATCCTAAGAAGTTGTACACAAGGTCGAATTGGCTTCGAAGAAATCAAATGAGAAGGAATCGAAGACCAATCCTGCTATTATAAAGATGCTCGAAGAATTGACAAATTGAATCTATACAGGAAAAAATAAAATCGAGGAAAACGATAAGAAGGTGGAAACCTATAACTCCAGGGTCGACCAAATATGGGGGTACCTCCAATATTGAAAGGACTAGATTCCAAAAAGTTTGTACAAAAACCTTTCCCCCCCAAGTGCGGCTCCGAAGCCAAACCCCAAGGAGTTCTGTATGCTTGAGATTCCTAAGTATAACAGGACGACTTATCTAAACAAACACGTAACCTCCTACACGTGTGCTGTCAAAGGAAATGACTTGGAAGATGAAGAGATTGAATCCATCTTGCTGAAGAAATTCGGGGAGACTTTATAGAAGGGTGCTATGATATGGTATCATAATTTATAGCCTAATTTTATTGACTCGTTTGATATGCTTGCAAATTCTTTTGTAATGGCACACGCCGGGGCCATCAAGGTCGCAACCAGGAAGTCAAACCTTTTCAAGATAAGGCATAAGGACAATGAGATGCTCAGAGAATGATAAAATTCTAATCTAGATTTGGAACTAGAGAGTGCTTTTGGGGGGAATTGGATGGCTAACCAGAAGAAGACCCTTCTAAAGGCATGAGAATGCCAATTTATAGGCAACATAAGAGTGAATAATCATATTTTTTGGTTTTCTTTTTTAGTCCCTCTTTATTTCCAGTTTGGTCCTCTTATTTCTGACTTGTTCCACAAGTAACAACTCTATTTCTATTGAAATGTACACTAAGGCCTTATCTTGGAAGGCTCTAGCCTAACCTATCAGATTCCTATACTATCTAAACACCCAAACTACCCTTTTAACTTTCTGAATTTAACCAAACTATCCCCAAATGAATTCCCCAAGTTATCCCTCTCTTGACTAACAAATAACTACGCTGAGCTACCAATTCCAGTAATCTAATCGACCAACAGGACTTGAAACCAAAACAAAATTAAACTCAGAATCACCAACATGCATCAATTACTTAATTAAGATTAAAAGAAAAACAATGGAGACAATTGCTGGCAATCAGACGACTAAACATGAACTATTAAATCCCTAACACTATCACAGTAGTCTTAAGTGGAGACAAACAAAAAAATAACGAAGTAATAGAGAAGAAGAAAGAATAGATACGGACTTACTATAATTCCCAATTCGAGGCCATTTGGTGGCATTTGAACTCTATCGATGATCAATTCCTCACAAGAAGAGGTCTAGGGATCCTATCATACTTACTCAGTCAATATTGGGTTATTTTAGGGTTTTGGCCGGAAAAATTAAAATTGATATTCGAGCATTTCTGGCCAGATTCGAAGGAAGGTGGTTGTGGATTTGGGTTGGGGGAAGTCAGGGTAGTCATTGGTATGAGTTTGGAGCGGTTTGGAAGAGGTGGCGTCGTGGCCGGAAAACCTTCCGACGAAGATTCGAAGAGCTCTGAATAGATTTGAAAGAAAGGAACAATGGAATCGAGTAGAGGAGGGTAAGGAGGATTCATGGTGTAATTTTGGCAGCTGTTGGCGTAGGTGGCGTCCACCGCCAGTGGCGGCTCCGGCGAGGTGCAGAGAAGGTACGAGGAAGGCGATCTGTGGTCTAGGGTTATGACCGCACTTTAGGACAATTATATCTAATTAAGATCGAACAAAACAGGTCGTTGGATGATTAAAAATCAACGGACGAGATTGATTTTAAGCTTAATGAACTCAAAAAGACGTAGTAACAACCCTATACTACGTCGTTTCGAGTATCTGGGCGACTGATTGGGTCTTGGGCCTAGGGTGGTTTTTTCGGTTTGGGCTCACCCATTTGGCCCAAATATGGATCTCTTAAGACCAACCCTTTTCTTATTTATTTTCTTTTTCAATTTTTTCTTTTATTTACTCTTGTATTTCATTTTGTATATTTTTTTTTATTTTTCTGATTTTATAAAAATGCAAAAATTAAAACAAAGACCCAGTATATTTTAAAAATTAAACTAATTAATTCTTAAAATTGTTTAAAATCTATTTTGCGACAAACTCGACAATTAACAATTAAAAATGCAAAAGTGGACTATTTTTGTTATTTTCTTTATTTTCAAGCAATTTGAACTACTAATTAATCTTAAAATGTGAAATTAAATCCCAATCAAATGACAAATGTATTTTTGTATTTTTCATGTGAACTAAAATGTGCAGATAAAATGCAACAATTACCAAAAAATAACACAAAACTTGTAAAATAATAAAGAAATCATTTTGTTTGAATTTTTGGGAATAATTCATATATAGGGCAAAAATCATGTGCTCACAGCTGCCCCTCTTTGCTCGAAAACATGAAAAGTTTTCAGGAAAAGATAAGTGAGCAAATACAAGTGATTTTTGCCCGTTCAAATATTCCGTTGTGAAGCATTTTGAAAAGTTTTGACCGCCCCTGCCTCAGGGTTGCCTACATATCCTGGGCTAAACAGGAATCATGTCAGTGTAGTTCGGGAATGTTTGCTAGCTGGGACTACCAGGAGCTGTGACCTCATATTGCTGTTGTTGCTGCTACTATTCGCTGACCTCCTTATTACACCGGGTTAAAAGAAAAAGAAGTTAGCCTAAGCTATGCTCTATGAATTACAAAAGTCCTATTCTATGTCTTGAAACTTGCTCTTGTGTTGCCTTAAACTTGTATTCTTCCGCTGGAATTCTTGTGTTGTTGCCTTGCATTGTGATCAGAGATATTTTGCCATTTCTCCGAGCGATGCTTGATTGCTAAATTTGAAATGTGTGCCTCTATTCTCCAGGCAGGCTCCTGACTGCTGACGCTTGAAAAGTATTCCCTTGTTCTCCAGTGCAATCCTGACTGTAACGCTTGAAAAGTATTCCCTTATTCTCCAGGTAGGCTCCTGACTGCAACAAAATAGTCAAACAAAGAAAATTTTCTACCCCGATTTGATGACTGGGCGCGTTATGTTACCAGACATTAAAAACCTTGCAATGATTTGAATCGTACTTCCCGTATTCTCTCGGTGGGCGCCTGACTGCTGAAACTTGAAATGTATTCCCTTGTTCTCCAGGTGGGCTCCTGATTGCTGAAATTTGAAAAACATTCCCTTATTCTCCAGGTGGGCTCTTGATTACTAAACTTGAAAAGTATTCCCTTGTTCTCTAGGTGGGCTCCTGATTGCTAAAATTTGAAAAGCATTCCCTTGTTCTCCAGGTGGGCTCCTAATTGCTAAAATTTGAAAAGCATTCCCTTGTTCTCCAGGTAGGCTCCTGATTACTGGACTTGAAAAGTATTTCCTTGTTCTCTAGGTGGGTGCCTGACTGCAACAAAATAAACAAACAAAGAAAATTTTCTATCCCAGTTTGGTAACTGGGTACAACATGTTATCAAATATTAAAAATTAAAAGCTAAAATTGAATTGTACTTCCCCTATTCTCCAGGTGGGCGCCTGACTGCTGAAACTTGAAATGTATTCCCTTGTTCTCCAGGTGGGCGCCTGACGACTGAAACTTGAAAAGTATTCCCTTGTTCTCCAGGTGGGCTCCTGATTGCTGAAATCGTGGGCTCCTGATTGCTGAAATTTGAAAAGTATTCCCTTATTCTCCAGGTGGGCTCCTGATTGTTGAAATTTGAAAGTATTCCATTGTTCTCCAGGTGGGCTCCTGATTGCAACAAAATAGACAAAACAAAGAAAATTTTCTGCCCCAGTTTGATGACTGGGCGCGTTATGTTACTAAATATTAAAATTTGAAAGATAAAATTTGCATTGTACTTCCCTTATTTTGCAGGTGGGTGCCTGAATGCTGAAACTTTGAAATGTATTCCCTTGTTCTCTAGGTGGGCTCCTGATTGCTGAACTTGAAAAGTATTCCCTTGTTCTCCAGGTGGGCTCCTGATTGCTGAACTTGAAAAGTATTCCCTTGTTCTCCAGGTGGGCTCCTGATTGTAATAAAACAGACAAATAAAATTTTCTGCCCCTGTCTGAATCAAAGAATGATTTGTTAATATAAAATAGTGGTTAGCTGTTGGCATTCTTGTTGGGTATGTTCCTTATTCCGGCTTTGCTCCAACTTGTTTCCCTGGACTTTCTTTGAAACGCCTCGACTTCCTGACTGACTTTCAACCCTCTGACTTTGATGACCCAAATGTTCTATCCCGTATTGCTGTTTTGTGTTTCTGACCCCTCTTTTTTGAAATCTTGCTTCTCCCCTATAGTTATCTGATTAACCCACTGATGGGACTTCTGTTGGTCCTTCATGCCTTACTTTTTCTTTGATATGTTCCAATCCTGTTGTGCCGTACAACTGGGAAGCCGGTAGTTAGCCTTGACATCCTTCTTTTGTTTTTGAACAGAACTGACACTGAACATCTTATAGACAGACTCCAAGAGAATGAAATGTAATGACCTCGAAGGTTTAGGATAGAAAGACTCCGAAAGCGGATGATTTGTAATGAAAATAAGAGGATAGGACTTATCTGAGTGGAACGTCCGATACCATTGATCATGCCATGCATCTGGATTAACCAGCCTAGCCTGTCTAACCAATCAGCTTCCCATTGCCACATTTGCTATTCCAGACTTTCATAACCTGAATTTTGCCAAAACCCAAACCTCGCTCATCTTGCCATGTTTCGAGCACCTCTAAACCAAAGACTTGTTTCACTTGCCCATTAAAGAACCTCACCTTCGCCTTACGGTGCCCATAAGGGTTTTCACCAATAAGACTCTCTCATTTTTAACTTCTCTCGACTCACGTCGCCTTACGGTGCCCGTGAGGGTTTTCACCAATAATACTCTCTCATTTTTGATTTCCCTCAACTCACGTCGCCTTATGGTGCCCGTGAGGGTTTTCACCAATAAGACTCTCTTATTTCCGCCATTTCTCCTCTGGTACCAGAGTGTTACCCCCAACATGAATTACTTTACCTGCTCGCATTGGCATTTCTTGAAGATTGATTGGAAGGTCTTTCTCTGGACCGTAATGTAGGCTTTTGGATAGGGTTTAGAAAGAAGGGTATGGAGGCTCAAAATAATTCGATCACGGGTTTAATATTACTACTTTCGGAATCAGCTTTTCTTACAACGATCACAACTTTTGCCCCAGTTTCTTTCTTGGGGACCTTTGGATTTTTGTTTTGGTATGACTGAACCTCAGAGAGAGAGGCTGCCTACGTACCCTTTCGGGATCAAGTCAAACATAGTTTAGGTCATAAAATTGCTTCGTTGTTGCGATCTTTCCTTTTTCCACTTTCCTTTTCTTTTCATTTCTTTTCTTTTCCTTCTCTTTTCTTTTCTTGAATTTTTCTTTTCTTTTTTTTTTCACTGTTTTTCTCTTGTTTCTCCACTTACTTTCCCCGCTCGGGTCTTCGAGTTTTGTTATTGATTCTGAAAGAGGGATACGAAAGAAAATAGAATAAGGCTCAAAGGGATAACAAAGGATAAAATGTTTGGATAGCAGAACAAAATGCCTTCATCATTTCAATCTCAAAACATGCCAAATACAATTAGGTACATTTAGATAAAGAAATCATACATAGTATCGCTTGACTGCATCAGAGTTGATAGCCGTTTCTACACATTTTCCTTCCACATCTGTTAGATATAATGCACCATTGGACAACACTCGAGTTACAACAAATGGCCCCTGCCAGTTGGGGGCGAACTTTCCTTTTGCTTCGGCCCAGTGAGGTAGGATACGTCTCAACACCAATTGCCCTACTTCAAACTTTCGCGGACACACCTTTTTGTTATATACTCTTGCCATTCTCTGTTGGTATAACTGTCCATGACATACTGCTGCCAATCTCTTTTCATCAATCAAGCTCAATTTTTCCAAACGGGCTTTGACCCACTCATCATCGTCAATTTCCGCTTCGGCAATAATTCGGAGGGACGGTATTTCAACTTCTGCGGGTATTACTGCCTCGGTACCATATACCAATGAATAAGGAGTCGCCCCTACTAAAGTGCGAACAGTAGTGCGGTAGCCTAACAAGGCAAAAGGTAACTTCTCATGACATTGCCTGGACCCTTCTACCATTTTCCGAAGTATCTTCTTGATGTTCTTGTTAGCTGCCTCGACCGCTCCATTCTCCTTAGGACGATATGGGGTGTAATTACGGTACGTGATCTTAAACTGCTGACATGTCTCTGCCATCAAATGGCTATTGAGATTGGCACCGTTGTCTGTGATAATTACCTTCAGGACTCCGAATCGACAAATGATATTCGAATGCACAAAATCAACCACTGCCTTCTTGGTCACCGATTTGAAAGTTTTTGCCTCAACCCACTTAGTGAAATAATCAATGGCTAACAGAATAAACCTGTGCTCATTTGACGCCGCTGGATCGATTGGCCCAATGACATCCATTCCCCAAGAAACGAAGGGGCATGGTGCCGATATTGTGTGTAATTCAGATGGTGGAGAATGAATCAAATCTCCGTGTACTTGGCATTGATGACACTTGCGTACGAAACTGATACAATCTCGTTCCATAGTGAGCCAATAATATCCTGCTCGAATAATCTTCTTGGCCAATACATATCCACTCATATGAGGTCCATAGACACCCGCATGTACCTCGGTCATGATAGTTGTGGCCTGTTTAGAATCCATGCACCTCAGTAAACCAAGATCTGGAGTTCTTTTGTACAACACTCCCCCGCTGAAGAAAAATCCGTTTGCTAAGCGTCTAATGGCTCTCTTTTGATCCCCTGTAGCCTGTACTGGATATACTCCCATCCTGAGTTATTCTTTGATATCATGATATAATGGCTCACCATCAAGCTCCTCTTCCACTATGTTACAATAGGCATGCTGATCTCGGATCTGAATCTGCAACGGGTCCACGTACGCCTTAGCTGGGTGATGCAACATCGATGCCAAAGTTCCTAAAGCGTCAGCAAATTCATTATGAATCCTTGGGATATACCTGAAGTCTATCGACTGAAACCGTTGACAAAGTTCATGCAAACACTGCCGGTACAGTATGAGCTTTAAGTCTCGTGTCTCCCATTCTCCCTGAATCTGATGCACCAGAAGATTCGAGTCTCCCATGACCAAGATCTCCTGGACACCCATGTCTATAGCCAATCTCAAACCCAAGATACATGCCTTGTATTCAGCCATGTTATTGGTGCAGTAGAAGCGAAGTTGAGTTGTAACAGGGTAGTGTTGCCCTGTCTCAGAAATAAGTACCGCTCCTATCCCAACGCCTTTAGTATTGGCAGCCCCATCAAAAAATAACTTCCACCCTGGCTTTTCGACTTGTTCTAATTCCTCAACATGCATTGTCTCCTCATCAGGGAAATATGTATTCAAAGGTTCATAGTCATCATCAACTGGGTTCTCGGCTAGATGATCAGCCACCGCTTGTGCTTTCATTGTAGTACGGGTCACGTAGACAATATCAAATTCTATGAGCAAGATTTGCCACTTCACGAGCCTCCCTATGGGCATGGGCTTCTGAAAAATGTACTTCAATGGGTCCAACCGCGAGATGATATAGGTGGTATATGATGACAAGTAATGTTTCAATTTCTGCGCTACCCAGGTTAAAGCACAACACGTCCTCTCAAGCTGAGTGTATTTTACCTCATAAGATGTGAACTTCTTGTTGAGGTACTAAATTGCCTGCTCTTTCTTTCCTGTGACGTCATGCTGCCCCAGTACACACCCAAAAGAGTTATCCAAAACTGTCAGATAGAGGATCAAGGGTCTTCCCGGCTCTTGCGGAACCAGTACAAGTGGACTGGCCAAATATTCCTTAATCTTGTCAAATGCTTCCTGACATTCATCTGTCCATCTGACTGCATCATCTTTCTTTAGCAGCTTAAAGATAGGCTCGCAAGTCGTTGTAAGCTGGGCAATGAACCTGCTGATGTAATTCAACCTGCCGAGCAAACTCATCACCTCTTTCTTGCTTCTTGGCGGTGGTAATTCTTGAATGGCTTTGATTTTGGATGGATCTAACTCAATACCACGTCGACTTACCACGAACCCCAACAACTTCCCCGACGGAACTCCAAATGCACATTTTGCTGGATTAAGTTTGAGGTTATACCTGCGGAGCCTCTGGAAAAATTTCCTCAAGTCTTTAACATGGTCACATTGCTTCCTTGACTTTATGATCACGTCGTCGACATAGACCTCAATTTCCCGATGTATCATATCATGGAACATGGTGGTCATTGCCTTCATATATGTTGCCCTTGCGTTCTTCAACCCGAATGGCATGACCCTATAACAATACATCCCCCAAGGCGTGATAAATTCCGTCTTTTCCGCATCTTCCTCATCCATTAAAATCTGGTGATAACTCACATAACAATCTATGAAGGAGCCGATCTCATGTTTGGCACAATTGTCAATCAGTATATGGATGTTTAGCAGTGGGAAGTTGTCTTTTGGACTCGCCTTATTGAGATCACGGTAATCAACACACACTCTGGTCTTTCCATCTTTCTTTGGCACAGGCACAACATTGGCTAACCAAGTGGGATATCGGGTGACCCGGATGACCTTTGCATCAAACTTCTTGGCGACCTCTTCTTTGATTTTCACACTAATATCTGTTTTGAATTTCCTCAGCTTCCGCTTGACAGGAGGGCATGCTGGGTCGGTGGGCAATTTGTGGACCACCAAATCGGTACTTAAACCCGGCATATCGTCATATGACCATGCAAAAATATCTTTGTACTTAAGCAGCGCTTTGATTATATCTTCTCTGAGCGGGGGCTCCAAATGGACACTTATTTTTGTTTCCTGAACATTCTCCTTATCCCCTAAATTGAGTGCCTCTGTGTCGTTCAGATTAGGTTTGGGTTTTTCCTCAGATTGACTTAATTCTTTACTGATTTCTTCAAAGGCTTCCTCATCATCATATTCTACCTCGTCATCACACTCAATTTCTTGTATTATTATTTCGGAGTTAGATTGGTAATCAAGACTAGGCCGAAGACTCCTCATGCATGACACATCAGTGATACCAGCATAAAAGGGACTGTACAAGAAAGAAAAGAAATACAAAATAAAGGCTATCAGGAATAAAAAAGGAAAGAATATTTGATTAAAATTGTAAGATAACAAGGTTTAACTCATCCAAACGGATGGACATAGCATCCAAATTACAACCTTGGAAATAATCCAGATTAAACGGAAAGGAAAATCAAAACTAACTACCACGACTGGTAGGAAGAGAAGTATCTTCCCAATTATTAAGCTTTGCACAGGCCCCCATGAACTGCACATCTGCTTTGCTTGGACCTTCGCCTGCTTCCACCATATTCACCTCATCAAACAGCTTTTCAAACCTTTCCATCAGCTCCTTGTCGGGTTCCATCCTTACCAAATTAAGCATTGCCATTGCTGGGTGCCTCTTAGTACCATGCCGGACAAAGGAACGAGATAGGCAGGGTATGGGTTTTGGAAGGGTCCATGCTCTTTTTTTCATTTGCTTAGCTCGCCTTATGTCAGCAGTAGTGGGCTCAAAGCCTAATCTGAAAGTATCCAAGTTTCCAGGAAGAGATATCGGCTGTATGATGCCCTGTAACGAGGCACCAAAGCCTTTTCCAAGTAAAAATCCATTCTTTATCATTTCTGAAGCCACCATGACAGATGTAGCAGCTACTCTGGGCCTAGGAATACATTCTGCTTCCGGAATTTTGGCAACCGACACTGTGTCCAAGACTTGGTAAACCTATGGAACTTTGTCATCCTCAGCTTCATCGAAAGGCATAATGGTATTACATGAATTATCCTCTCCATGCAAAACAATTTCATGTCGGTCCTATTCGAATTTGACCATCTGATGCAAGGTAGACGACACAGCTTTTATGGCATGAATCCAGGGCCGACGCAATGAGAGATTGTAGGAAACAGCCACGTCGAGCAATTGGAACTCCATTATGAATTCAACTGGTCCTATTGTCAGTTCTAACACGATGTCCCCAACCGTGTCCTTTCCTCCTCCATCAAATCCTCGTATGCAGACACTATTCTTCTGGATTCTCTCACTGTCCACTTTTAACTTTTCCAGGGTAGAGAGAGGGCAAATGTTTGCACTGGACTCGTTGTCAATCAGCACTCGAGTAACCAAAGAGTCTTCACACTTCACTGTGAGGTAAAGTTCCCTATTATGCTCAGTACCTTCCGAAGGCAACTCATCACCAGAAAATGTAACCCTGTTAACCTCAAAAATCTTGTTCGCTATTTTCTCCAGATGATTCACAGAGATCTTATTCGGAACATGAGCTTCATTCAGAATCTTCATCAATGCCCGGCGATGCTCGTCCGAATGAATCAATAGAGACAAAAATGAAATCTGCGCCGGGGTTATCCTCAACTGTTGTACAATGGAATAATCTTGTGCCTTCATTTTCTTTAAGAATTTTTCAGCCTCTTCTTCAGTTACGACCCTTTTTACTGGTGCTGGATTGTCTTTGGTTGCTTTAACCTTTCTCAGCTCTTCAAGGGCAAAGCATCTCACTAAACGGGTCAGTCCATGGGTTTCACAAACTTCTTCTTTAACTTCCTTCCCCTTGTACGTCACAGTCACTCGGTCATAGTTCCATGGGACGGCCTTTTCACTGACTATGGGCAACTGAGTCACTGGTTTAATGATAACCGGCTCCGTGTGGGCCCTTTCATGATTATAATGGGCTTGGCAACTACTCCCGATACCATCACTTTGACTTATTTTTATTTTACTACATCACTGTTCAACGTCTCCTTCTTCTTCACCCCACCAATTTCCTAACTATCCCTCCTTCCTTGATCAGTTCTTCCCCAATGAGTGGTTTTTAATTGGACCTAGCCTCATTGGCTTTGATCATCATCACGGTTTGTGACGGCTTCTTAGATTCCCCCTTTTGCACTAACTCAATCATATGAGTCTCGTGATGGGTTGGCAATGGATTTTGAGTGATTTTCGGTGTCTCTGGAGCCTGCACTTCAATTCGGCGGGTATCAATGAGTTCCTGGATGGCCGTTTTCAGATGCCAGCACTTCTCTGTATCATTCCCTAGGGCACCCGAGCAATACTCGCAATTCACCGAATGGTCCAGGTTCCTTGGAGGAGGATTTGGTATATTGGATTCAATCGGACTTAACATGCCCAATTTTCTCAATCTGTGGTATAAGCTTGTGTAAGATTCTCCCAATGGTGTGAAAGTTTTCTTCTTCTGCAGCCTGTCATTCTTGGAAGCAAGGTTGGGTCGAAAAATGGGTCCAGTAGGGTTTTTGTAGGCTCTCGGAGGTGGATATGTGTTTTGAGTATGGTAGGTATTTTGTGGGGCGGGTGCACGCCATGGCATCTGAGGTTGGGGGTATATTTGGGCGTGGTAGACGGAGAAGTGGGGGACTGGAGGTGGATAGTAGTGTTGTGGCGGGCCATATGGGCTGTGTGGGTAGGTTTGGGGATGGGGGCATGGTTGTTGATAATATGGTGATGGACCCTTGGACCATGCTCTTGATTCCACTACTATAACATCTTCTTTTCTCTTCTTTGCCCAATACTCCTCCAGTGCCGCTCTGGATGGCCTGGGTAGTTGCTTTAATCGCTGAATAGCTCATAATTTTGTTAGTCTTGAGACCTTCTTCCACCATAATTCCCATTTTCACTACCTCATTAAAAGTTTTCCCAACTGCTGACACCAAATGACCATAATAAGTAGGTTCCAGAGCCTGTAGAAAATAATCGACCATCTCGCCTTCCTTCATTGGAGGATCAACTCTGGCAGCCTGTTCTCTCCATCGAAAATCGTACTCTCTGAAGCTTTCCCCTGGCTTCTTCTCAATTTTGGTCAATGACAGCCGGTCCGGGACGATCTCTAAGTTGTACTGAAAATGGCCTGCAAATGCCTGGGCGAAATCATTCCAGGTGTACTATCGAGCATGATCTTGCCGCGTGTACCATTCCAGAGCAGCACCACTGAGACTTTGACTAAAGTATGCCATTAATAACTCATCCCTTCCCCCAGCGCCTCTCATCTTGCTGCAAAATCCCCGCAGATGGGCTACTGGTTCACCATGTCCTTCATACAGATCAAACTTTGGTAACTTGAATCCCGTATGCAATTGGACGTTGGGAAACAAGCACAAGTCCTTGTAAGCGACACTTACCTGTCCTCCTAGACCTTGCATATTTCTGAACGATTGTTCCAAGCTTTTCACCTTTCGTATCATTTCTTCCTGCTCAGGGTTTTTAGGAGGCTTCTCTTCTTCAGTTGAGATATCAAGACGGGGAGTGTAAGGATATGGTTCTGGTAGTTTGAAGGTGGGTTCCGGTGGGTAATAGTGGGTTTCCTGGGTTTGGAATAGGGGTTCACTAGAAGATCTCTGTAATGTGGGGGCCAGATTAGCCACAAAGACGGAAGTGGTCGGAGGTGGGGGCATGGGATTTGTTTAGGTGGTGGTGTTTGGGAAGTAGTTGCGTAGTATTGCTGGTAAGCAGGGTAGGCCGGAGAGGAGTTAACTGTAGGAGGGTCTTGTGGCTGAACTAATGGGGGATGTAGGAAGGGTTAGCAGGATAAGCTGGTAGTGGGTGCCCCTTTGCCCAAGCCTGGTACATTTCGGCCATCTGTTGCTTCAGTTTATACATCTCTTCTTTCATGGCATTGACATCCACAACTTCTTCCTCCCTAGATGGGTCGACAATGCTTGCTTCTAATTCTTGGTTGACCATTTTTGACTTATCTTTAGAGCGAGTGTTGTATGGGTGGGTTGCTAGAATGCCAGTCAAATGAACCACATGTCTGCACTCATGATCAACAACAACGTTGTTAGCTGTTAGAGCATAATCAAATAGATAATCGCACATTTGGGCATGAATGCACCTAGGCAGTTAATGGTTTCATTTGTTCGGCCGTGTGTGTCATCCCGACTTGATTTATTCTCGACTGTGGCGTCTTTCTTTTATCCTTGCCTTATTTCTTTTCATTTTGCCATTATTTCTTTGTTGCGGATTTTCTTCACTCTTTTGTTTCTCTTTTTCTCTCTCGTTTTTCTTTTATCGCTCCGCTCTTCTTTTCCTTTTGGCTTTTTATTCTTACTGTATTTTATTTTTTCATATGGCTATGGTCGGATCCTATAGGGATTGCCTACGTGTCATGCCCATGCCTGAATCAGATCAAATGCAATAAATGTAAAATATGAACCACATGTTTTTGGAATTTTCAATTTTAATAATAGCAAACATTTCAATTACAAGGACTCGAGACGGACGCATGAAGACAACTTAACAAACTCTAACCGGCAAGACGGGCTACAAAAATAATTATTCTACTTTAAAATGAAAGTGCAGACTGACTTGAAAAGAAAGTACAGAATCAGATAATTGACAGATTTTAGTGAAAGGAAATACAGACTTTAATGACGGTCATGAATACATTAAAGCTCCTGGTGCCCGCGGGACATCGTTCGGTCTAGCCGCAGGCCTATGTGCAAGTTCCCCTTGGAGTCTGTCTAGGTCACTCATTATCTGCTTCACAAATATCATCACTGAGGCAAAAAAGGTAGTCTGAGTCATATTCTCGGACATTTGGCATTTTCTGGTGATGTAGGGAGCAATAGCTAAGATTCTTTCTCTGATTATGCCTTTTTCCTGAAGCAGCCACCCTATTTGTTCGGCCCTGGCCTCCAAAGTCTGCTGACTTCGCTTCTGGATTTGTTGCAGGTCCGTCTCTAATTGTGCTAGTGTTGTATAACAGTGCTCCCTTTCAACCTTGAACTCTTTTGCTTGTTTGATCATTTTGTTTTCTGTGGTAACGACCTTTTTCCTCAGTCCCGCAACCTCATTATCGTGTTCTTCTCTCAACTTCTTAATCATGTGGGCTCGTTCTTCTGTATTTTTAGCCAATAGTTTTCGAACCCCAGCTAGTTCCCTTTCTGTTTTGTTGAGGTCAAAACTATAGTCATTTACTTTTTGCCTCAAACTTTCTATCAGCTTCGCATCTTTGGCACTTCTAACAGGGTTTTCAGCTGCTATCTTCATTTTTGGATTTGGGTTCGTGAGGCTTCATTTTTTTTGGCCAATTTCCTTTTCTCACCTTCGTCAGCCACGGCTTGCACGCTGTTTTCAAACTTAAGGTCTTGGACCCGCTTTTCCAATTCTCCTATTTTGGCTCTGTATTCATTTTCTTTGGCTAACCAGACCCACTGTTCTTGTGATGCTTCGGTAAATTCCTGGATGTGAGGTCTTTTGGCTGGTCTCTCGTGCTTATATTCTCTCCTATACCAAGCAAGGTATCCCAGTGACACTTCGCCTCTAGCCCGATCCTGCACGCGAGTATTTGCTTTTAAGTATTGGAATTCATTCCAGATCTGGCGGACTCTTGCTTTAGGAAACTGTTTGTCAAGGCTAATCTCAGCTACCTGAGCACTAAGGTCGTCGTTTTTCCGTACTATCTGGCACCTTGTGAGCTGCCTTAAAACCCGATAGGGGGCGTAAGGCTGAATGCTTTTGAGACCCATTAGGAGGAAGTGCAGCCTTGCTGCTGGCATATATATGATTTCATCAATAGGAAACCATCAAAGCGCCCACTCTATTTGATTGGCGGTGAGGGACCGGAAATATGTCATCCAACCTGTGAATCCTTCAGTTAGATGGACCCCTTTAATCCTTGTATAAAACTCTTCTATGCATGTTTTCTCTGAAGACCCATAACTCAAGAACTAAGGACGATGGCACAGATGCTCGGTCATCCACATTTGCAGAAGTATATTGCACCCCTCAAAGAAATTTCCCCCAGCTTTGCAGATTGTAAGAGCGCGGAAGATTTCGGCCAATATCATAGGTGCGAGAGTGCTTTTGGCTTGATTCATTAGAGTACTGACGACCCTGGCTATTTTTATGTCAATGTTTTCGTCTTTCCTTGGAAATACCACAAGCCCCAAAAAAACCACCATGAAAGCGACACGCCTATGCTCCTCCCATTTTTGGCGGTTTCCATTACTACATATCTTGCTTTCCGGGTTATTGAACCCCCCGATATGGCCATATCTATGGTATATGAATTGTGGGGTGCAAAAGCCATTTTCCACATCTGCATTGTGAACCATCCTATGTATCTTCAGAGAGTCTAAAAATCTATGCACGACTACAGTTCTTGGGGCCACTAAGTATGTGTCTTTTAAAGGAACCTCATCTTTCCCGACGTACCTAGCCATTTCTTCTAGTGTTGGGGTAAGCTCGAAGTCTGAGAAATGGAACACATTGTGTGCCGGGTCCCAACACGTCACTAGTGCTCTGATAATATCTCCCCGAGGCATAATTTCTAGCAAACCGACAAGCCCTTTCAAATATTTCTTGACTTCATCTTGCCCTTTGCCTCCTAAATCATTCCACCACAGACGTAACTCCAGAGGGATCTTATTAATGATTGAGAAAGGTTCATTTTGAGTCGTGCTCATCCTGCACATTTATTAAGGTGATTTAATCATTTATTTGTCCTAAAAGTACAAACTGACACTATACTTTTATTCAAACTTCTAATTTCAAACAAACCCGGTTTTGCAAATATGGCCTTTCAGCACTTCGAGTGAAGATTTTCAAATCTGTGTCCGCAAATTATTTTAAAATGACTCAAAGTGGCTGTTCTTGCGAAAATAGCCTTCCGCCGCCCTTTTGTGACATTCGACTTATTTTTAAACAAGAATGGCGCCACCCGACTTATTGGATAAAAATTAAAATTTTGGTATTTTTGTCTATTTTTTTCAAAGGGGTGGTTGGACCCGATGAGGGTTGCCTACGTATCTCACACCGGTGAGAATCAAACCTGCATAGTTCGGGCAGATTGAATACGAGCGAGAATAAAAAACAGCTAATTTAGAGAAAACATATTTTTTGTCTTTTCCTTGAAAATAATAAAACATGCAAAATCTTTTTGGATTTTCTTTTTCTCCCTTGTTTTGATTTTTGGTTTTCGAAAAATGATTAAAGAAAAATGCAAAATCTTTGAATTTTTCATATTTTTTCTTTTCCAAAATGTAAAGAAAAACATAAATGGGCCATACTCGCTTTATTTTCACACCTCACCCTCTTTTTTTTTACTTTGTCAATATTTTCTTTCTCTTTTCTCCTTTTCTCAAAAATTCGGCAGAGTTTCAGCATTACTTGGACATAGATTTTTTGCCAAATCATGTAATCAACTCTCTACAATATTATTTCTTTTTTTTTCAAATTCAACCCGGTTAGAACGCGAGTCCGAGACAAATAAATGCAACACGTAAAATGCATCATGGTGGTCTTTTCATATCTAGTTACCTGTCCTAGATGGACCCAACCCCTGTGTTGAGTCCCCTAAGTCAAAATGCTCGTGATGTAGATAAGCGTTCCTACTAGGGATCCGGCATGAAGTCAAGTTATTCTAGGTTCAAATCCTGGATATGTGTTCTAGACTGTGTACCCGAGCGGACAACTCAAGTCGAGGAGGGGGGTACGTACCGGGGACCCGCGGGATCGTCCGACTTAGTAACTTGTCCGACCTCTTTCTTATTTCAAGGTATTGACACTAACAGAATAGGGAGTCTCAACCAGTAAGCACATCCCCGAAGATGAGAAGAGAAGGGTTTCGGCACAGTTTATATACAGTTTAGATAATATCAAAGCGGTAAACATTTAGCACATTAAGCATGAAGCATGTAGGAAAATAAGATATAACCAAATACAACAATTTATCTAAGCTCTAATTCTGAACCCTGAACAAAATGTTCTGGGTTTTTATCCCCAGCAGAGTCTCCAGAGCTGTCACACCTCCTTTTTCTCTACATCCGCAAGGGCGTAAAGGAGTTTTTCTAATTAAAGGACAATCAGAACGGGATTTATTATTAAGATTTCAGAGTCGCCACTTGGGAGATTAATGGAGTCCCAAGTCACCGGTTGAATCCCGAACTGAGGAAAAATATGACTCTGTTAACAGTCCGCGAACCAGAAATCCAAGTAAGAAATTCTGTTAACCAGGGAGAAGGTGTTAGGCATTCCCGGGTTCCGTGGTTCTAGCACGGTCGCTCAACTATCGTATTTGATTTTATCTGATTTCAAAACATGTTCTAGCTTATGCTTTTTAATTTTAGACCGCTTTATTATTATTTTAAAAGAAATGCAACATCGTGGAAACACGTTTCGAACCACGTCACAATCAATGCACCCGTGGTTGTCAACACACTTCGACTCTGTTGAGATTTGGATTTAGGTCGCATCAATGCGCACCCGAGTTTAAGAAAGTAATTTTATTAAAGTCGTGCTTAGAGAGTCTAGCGTGTTTTTATCTTTTGGGGAAGGCCGTGAAATTCGCTAAACGACCCATCCCAAATTCTAAGTATTTTTATTTAAGCATTGAATGAGGGCCCCGCGGTTTGTACTTTATCTGGGGAGGCTCGTCTCATCATTTTTATTTGAAGGCCAATCCTAAAATGACTATGATTTTCTACTTACTATTGTCTCTAAAATAAAAGAAAGGATCCTAGTCAATTAACATTGTTAAAAAAAACTATTATAATTGGGTCTACGGGTTCATGTAAATTCAAATTCGCAACCCACTTTGGGCCTTGAATACAACCCGCTTTAAAATTAAAGTCCAAAGAGCGGGCCATGACCCAGGTACAAAACAAGGCAGGTCAGTTATAGCTTGGGCCCAAGTCTTGGGCCGCCTGGCAAGGTGTCAAAGTCAACTGGACTACAGATAACAAACTGCTTGCAAAACCAGTCCAAAGCCTACGATGGTGGAAAAGGAAAACAATACATGATTATCCAAACTAGTGAGATATTGATCGATTGACTTCTGATTTCATGCTCCAATTACTCTATTCATTTACTACGATGGATTTTTAACTATTCTCAAAGCTGAAAGTTAAACTGGCAATAAGGACGAGTTCAGCAGTAGGGGAAACCTCTTGAAATCTCTTTTATAGCTACTAAAAAAACTGATCAAGTGCTTAGGAATTAACATTAGGAACTGGCACCATTCACTAACAATTAGGGGTATTATTTACTAGCATTATTCAGTGCCACTCAGCTGATGTTATTAACTATACTAGTAATACTAGACTGACTAGTAAAATGAATGAACATGTGCTCATGAGCAACAATTCACCAATTTAAAACAAACAGTCCAGAATAGTCCAAGATTAATTACAACACTTAATTACCAAACATGAGTTCAGGCTAAGAACCAATTTTACAATCCAGTTCAAGCGAAACTAAAACAAAGAAGAACAATGATGCCATCAAAGTCAGGCTTCCATTTCATATAGATTCATTTCTGCACACTTTCAATTTACAGTCATCAGAGATTATGTACCTGGATTTCAAACAGAACAAGGAACCAGAAGAAGTCAGCAGCAAGTAGTTACTGGTATGAAGCAGTGCACAAATAACAATAATAGGCAGAGATCAACCACAACCCAGATTCAACTCAATCAGCCCAGAAATAGCTTGAAAACCCAGCAGAAAACAGAAATCACCCACACACATCTTGACCAAACAATTAGATTTCAAATCAAACCCAAAACATCAAACACACTCTTCAAATAAACTCGTTGAACCTCGAAACAGAGAAATCTAAACTGTTTTGGATTTTATAGGAACTAAAACTGCACTACTGGACAGTAAAGCAATAAAACAGTCAAATTTTTTTTTTATTTTCTGTAGCTCTTTTGTTGTTTTTTGTTTATTTTGGAATTTTTAATGCTAAAATTCTAATCTAGATCTGGAACTAGAGAGTGCTTTTGGGGGGAATTGGATGGCTAACCAGAAGAAGACCCTTCTAAAGGCATGAGAATGCCAATTTATAGGCAACATAAGAGTGAATAATCAGATTTTTTGGTTTTCTTTTTTAGTCCCTCTTCATTTTCAGTTTGGTCCTCTTATTTCTGACTTGTTCCACATGTAACAACTCTATCTCTATTGAAATGTATACTAAGGCCCTATCTTGGAAGGCTCTAGCCTAACCTATCAGATTCCTATACTATTTAAACACCCAAACTACCCTTTTAACTTTCTGAATTTAACCAAACTATCCCTAAATGAATTCCCCAAGTTATCCCTCTCTTAACTAACAAATAACTACGCTGAGCTACCAATTCCAGTAATCTAATCGACCAACAGGACTTGAAACCAAAACAAAATTAAACTTAGAATCACCAACATGCATCAATTACTTAATTAAGATTAAAAGAAAAACAATGGAGACAATTGCTGGCAATCAGAAGACTAAACATGAACTATTAAATCCCTAAAACTATCACAGTAGTCTCAAATGGAGACAAACAAAAAAATAACGAAGAAATAGAGAAAAAGAAAGAATAGAGACGGACTTACTATAATTCCCAATTCGAGCCCATTTGGTGGCATTTGAACTCTATCGATGATCAATTCCTCACAAAAAGAGGTCTAGGGATCCTATCATACTCACTCAGTCAAGATTGGGTTATTTTAGGGTTTTGGTCGGAAAAATTAAAATTGATATTCGAGCATTTCAGGCCAGATTCGAAGGAAGGTGGTTGTGGATTTGGGTTGGGGAAAGTCAGGGTAGTCATTGGTATGAATTTGGAGCGATTTGGAAGAGGTGGCGTCGCGGCCGGAAAACCTTCCGACGAAGATTCGAAGAGCTCTGAATAGATTTGAAAGAAAGAAACAATGGAATCGAGTAGAGGAGGGTAAGGAGGATTCATGGTGTTATTTTGGCGGCTGTTGGCGTAGGTGGCGTCCACCGCCGGTGGCGGCTCCGGCGAGGTGTAGAGAAGGTACGAGGAAGGCGATCTGTGGTCTAAGGTTATGACCGAACTTTAGGACAGTTATATCTAATTAAGATCGAATAAAACAGGCCGTTGGATGATGAACAATCAACGGACGAGATTGATTTAAGCTTAATGAACTCAAAACGACGTAGTAACAACCCTATACTACGTCGTTTAGAGTATCTGGGCGACTGACTGGGTCTTGGGCCTAGGGTGGTTTTTTCGGTTTGGGCTCACCCATTTGGCCCAAATATGGATCTCTTAAGACCAAACCTTTTCTTATTTATTTTCTTTTTCAATTGTTTCTTTTATTTACTCTTGTATTTCATTTTGTATATTTTTTATTTTTCTGATTTTATAAAAAATGCAAAAATTAAAACAAAGACCCAATATATTTTAAAAATTAAACTAATTAATTTCTAAAAATTTTTAAAAGCTATTTTGAGACAAACTCGACAATTAACTATTAAAAATACAAAAGTGGGCTATTTTTGTTATTTTCTTTATTTTCAAGCAATTTGAACTACTACTTAATCTTAAAATGTGAAATTAAATCCCAATCAAATGACAAATGTATTTTTGTATTTTTTATGTGAACCAAAATGCGCAGATAAAATGTAATAATTACCAAAAAACAACACAAAACTTGTAAAATAATAAAGAAATTATTTTTTTTTGAATTTTTGGGAATAATTCATATATAGGGAAAAAATCACGTGCTCACAGCGAGGATGCAGAAGGGATCGTACAATCCCACAATGATGCACTAGTAATATTTGTACTTATGAATAAGACTCAAGTTAAATGTGTTTTAATTGATCGAGGAAGCTCGGACAACATCATCCAATTGAGGGTCGTAGAATAGCTCGGCCTACAGGATCAAGTTTTGCTCGTTCCCCGAGTACTAAAAAACTTCAACATGGCATGTGAAACCACCAAAGGCGAGATATCGTTTCTAGTAAACTTGGCCGGAATCGTCAAAGAAATGAAGTTCTATGTGATCGAGGGCGATATGAGGTATAATGCCCTATTCGGGAGACCGTGGATCCAAAACATGAGGGTAGTGCCCTTGACCCTTCACTAGGTTCTAATGTTCACGATGCCATAAGAAGTCAAAACAATCTACGGTGAGCAACCCGCCGCCAAGGGAATGTTTTCTGTCGATGAAGAGATACTGATACCGCTGCTCTCATCAATAAAAGGGTCAAATTCGAAGAGAAAATAAGAGGTCAAATAGCAACCAAAGACACTGGCCTCGACCCAATCAGAGAAACAGGGGACTAACGAGGATGATGACTTTAGAGCTCCTCGATTCTTCATAGTCCTTGATGATTTTGACGCCACTGAGTTAACGCTCGAACAGCAGGAACAAATCATACTGACCGCACATCATCCCGAGCGAAAGGTATACCTGGGAATGGGGCTAGCCCCAGAGCATAGGAGAAAACATATTCAATTCCTTAAAACTAACATGTATTTCTTTGCTTGGACCCATCTCTATATGACAGGGATCTCACTCGAAATTACCACCTTTAAGCTGAGCTTGGACCTGGAATTCCTTTCGATGAAGCAAAAAAGAAGGCCCCAGTCTGAGGTCAAAAATGGTTTCATCAAAGACGAGGTAACCACACTTCTCAAAATAGGGTCCATTAGAGAAGTAAAATATCTCTAATGGTTAGCGAATTTAGTAGTATTCCCTAAGAAAGGAAACAAAATTAGAAGGTGTGCAAATTACAAAGACCTAAATAAAGCATGCCCCAAGGATTCTTTTCTTTCCTAATTTCGATCGCATGATTGATGCCACGGTCAGCTACAAGATCCTCAATTTTCTCGACGACTCCGGGTAAAACCAAATAGGGATGATCCCGGAAGACCAGGAAAAGACGTCGTTCATCACTAAATATGGTACCTACTGCTATAATGTAATGTCATTTGGATTAAAAATGCTGGTGCAACCTATTCATGCATAGTAAATTAAATGTTTGAAGAAACAAAAATAGGGAAATCTATGGAAGTTTATATTTTTGACATGCTAGTTAAGTCGTTGCGAGAAGAGGACCATTTGAATAATTTGTATGAAACTTTCAGTATAGTGAAGAAATAAAACGTAAAGCTCAACCCAGAAAAATGCGCGTTCGGGGTCGGCTCTGGCAAATTTCTCGGCTTTATGGTATCCAATCGAGGAATCGAGATCAACCCCAAAAAAATAAAATCTATCGAGGATATCATGATAGTAGATACGTAAAGTCCGTGCAAAGGTTAATAGGGTGCATAGCCGCTTGGGGAGTTTCATCTCGAGGTCCTCCGATAAGAGCCATCAGTTCTTTTTGTTGCCGAAGAAGAAGAAGAATAACTTAACATGGACTCCATAATGGCAACAGGCCTTGGAGGAGGTTCAGCGGTACTTGTCGATTCCGCTGCTACTTCACACACCGAGGGCAGACGAACAACTTTACTTATATATGGCAGTATCAGAGATAATAGTAAGTGGAGTCCTAGACCGAAAAGAACAATGTACACAATTCCCTTTCTATACTCTTTGTCGAACCCTAGGTGAGGCCTAAACTAGGTATCCTTATTTAGAAAACTTAGCTCACTTTAATTTGTGTTGTAACAACTTATCCTCTTCGAAATATTTTGCATAAGCCTGAGCATTCGGGACGATTGGCCAAATATGCCTTAGAAATCGGCAGGTATGATATTGAGTATTAACCCCGAACATCCATCAAGTCTCAAATCCTAGCAGACTTCATGGCTGACTTGACACCGACCCTAGCCAAAACTATTGGAAAAATTCACCCATAGCTGGGAGGATAGTGAAACCATGCCTAAATCCATACCAAGTCATTTCCATCATCCTCATCCTCTTCCCTTGAAAAAACGAATATGTCCCCAACTCTATATAAAAACTTGTCCAAAAAAATATGATTACCTCTATGAAGTAGATATCCTATACTGACGAACAAAAAGTATCTTCCACTGAACTACCTCTCATAAACCCTTACTCAGCCTTCGCCAAAAAGTCTCTTGCACCCTGGACTCAAATTCGTTCCTTAGTCCAACACAGACCAAAAGGAGTTAAAGAATATGCTGCTGCCTCAAAACTTGACCAGCATACTATTCTTGCCACTCGAAAGGAACAATTTATCACCCTTCAAATACCAGATGATTTTCCCAGACAATGGAGAGATCATGGTTTTACCCATATCCATTTTAGTGCTATCTGAATCACTCTAGCATATCACGGAATAAAAGGTCAACCTGTTGTAGCTCGACTTTCTCTTCTAGATACACGATATTTGGAGTATCAACATGCAAACTTGGGTACTGCCGAAGTTACCCTAAATGCCGGAACTGTCTTCATAACCATCGTTCCAAATTTCAACATGTCCCTTTATGACCCGTACCTAACCGAAGCCCTAAAAATCCAAGTCCAAATCCAGGGAGCCCCACAAGCCAAAGACTCCATCCAAGCTACGCTTCACCACCAAATGGCGTGGCGAGTCCAAAATCATGCCATGGATCTTTGCCTACCCGGAGGAGAAAATGCATTACTCTTAAATATTGATGCTACCAAGGGAAACACCATGTGCACCCAAATACCCAGACAGATTTCCAGAGATGAACTTGTACAGTATAAGGAACAGAGCAAGAGACTCCAATAAAGCAAACTAAACCATAGATACGAAAGTTTTCCTACAAAAGGGGCTGGCTTCAACAACCCATAAGGGACGGCTTGCCAAGCTACACAAACAGTTAATTTCTTTATAGTCATAAAAGTTTTCTACAAAAGGGGCTAGCTTCAACAACCCATAAAGGACGGCTTGCCAAGCTACACAACTCAGGAAACTTTTGTACTATAACCAACGTTAGCTATTTATAACTCAGAAAACTTTCGTATTACAATAAGTTAACTTTCTTAGAGTATTGTTACTCTATTTTTCATACATGGACCGGCCTTTCCATACATTCTAAATAAAGAACAAGAAAGCACTCATATGTAATATATCGTAAAAGATTTACAAAGGTTACAAGATGATTACTAGATGATCCTACAACTACTACAAGGCCTCCTTTATATAGGGCTAGGAGGTTATTGCAAGACAAACTTTCATGATAAAATAAACCTATCTTACATGGCAAACTTATCTTACAAGTGGGTCCTTCTAGGCATGTGAAGGACTTTAGGCAAAACAACTAAAAAACACCTGAAAATATATGGAAAGGGTGAAATATACATGGTGTAGCATGTGAAAGTAAGTGGGAGCATGTGACGCCATGTGAAAGTGTGGTGTTGCATGTGACGAGGCATGTTGCAGCATGTGAAAACAAGTTGAAATGGGGCCCGGGTTGAATGGAAAGATGTGGAAATTTGTCTTGACATGGGTAGGATATTTTTGAGGGTTTTTTGGTTGCTAATTTAGGATTATGGACGGATTAGCAGGAGTTTAGGTAATTATCCATGATTGATTTTAGGGTTGTCTTCTAAGCATCTTTTTAAAGACCTTGTATAGTAACGTCTGGAATTTGACGGTCTTTCTTCACTGTGCTCTTTCTCTTTTGGATTGAGAGATGTAATCCGCAACCTTAATCTGGAAATGTCTTGAGTGATCTTTTCTCGGATGACTTTGTATGGGGTTTGATATTCTTTTGCCGCTGCCCGGACTCTTTCCCAGTGAGGATGATTGCTTGTATAATTCCAACTTGCCTAACCCTTTGGCCATATCTCTTTCGGAATGCACCTATTTTGCTGGAAAAAGGATTCTTTGTGCCTCGCTATATTCTTCTTCCATTGATAAAATGGACATGGGAAATTTCCACCAAAATGATGTCTCTGCTTGCACCTGGACTTTTCCATTAATAATCTTTGTTGGCCTATGAAACATGAATACCTTTGTTGTGTAGGAATTATTGAAACATTTCATCCAATATCTTCTAGGTTTGAACCATAACAAAAATATTTTAAGAGCTGGTGCAATGTTATCAAAATCCTTGAAGACGTTGCATTTGAATTCCATAAAAATATAATAATGATGGCATAGGTACCAGAAAAACCATAATAGTTCTTGTGGAAAATCCTTGGCTTGAGCTATGAATATATGGTAGAACGGATATTCTGGATTGACCCCATATGACTTGAGAATGGATCCTTCATGTTGTCGGAAAACCTGGAGCTTATAATGAGTTCTTCTTTCCATAATAATTGACGGATCAAAGGGATCAATGAGGTTGAACAATTCCGGCGGATGATTTGTTGGCTTTAATGAACTTGTTCCTGGTAAACTTGAAAACATGAAGATGTGACTGGTTAGCTTTTCCTTTGACTTCAATTTTTCTGGGGAAAATCCTTTTGAGAATTCTTCCGGTCGGGACAGAAAATCTGCGAGAATATTATCCTTTCCTTTTAGGTGCTTGACTTGAAACTTATATGGAGAAAACCATTAAGCCCACCTAGGAATCTGAGGATTGGGAATAATTTTTGCATTTAGCTGAATCATCTTCGGGAAAGCCTTCATATCCATTTCTATCAGAAATTCTGTATGAATAAGGAAGAAATTGAATTTCTTGATTCCATTCTTTACTGCAAGAATTTTCTTGAAAGTGGAGAGATAATGTTTCTTGCAATCTTTGAACTTTCCACTGGCGTATCCGCATACTTTCCTCTGGCCATCTTTTTCTTCAAATAGAACAACACTCCAATATTCATTGCTGGCATCAGTTTGCAATATGTTCTTACCGTCTGAAGGGATATAAATGTTCTTGACATTTTTAGAAATCTCCTTTCTTTCCTTGACTACTTCATCTTGTTCCTTTCCCCATGGTGGAGCATTTTTCTTGAGCATCTCTGCAAGTGGAGAAATGTAGGTAGAGATATTTGGGATGAAATCTCTCACATAATTTATTATGCCCAAGAATTGTTGGATTTTCTTTGTTGTGAAGTTGGTATCCGAAAATTTGAGTAATTCATGACATATATGCGGTCCTGGACTGTATTCACCTTGGACAAAATGCATTCCAAGAAAATCAATCTTTTTTTGAGCAAGAACCATCTTTTTTGTTGAGAGCATGATCCCGTACTGTGTTACCAATGCCTCAAATTGACAAAGTAGGTTGATATGTTCTTCTAATGTATCACTAAATAACAGGATGTCATCGATGTAAACTAAAAAGGTATGGAGGATGGGTTGGAATATTTTTATCATGACCTTTTGGAACAAGGACGGTGCAGTTTTCAACCCGAAGGTTTGGAAGTGATGATCGGGGATGCAAAATCCCGTTTTGGGTCTTTCTTGAGGGTGGATTCCCAATTGCCAAAATCCTAACTTTAAATCAAACTTGGAAAAATATTTGGCCTTGGCTAAATGGGAGAAAAGGTTGAGTTTATTTGGGATATGGAACTTATCATCTTGGAGGAAATGATTAAGTGGCTGGTAGTTGATGACTAACCTGAGTTTTTCTCTTGTCTGCTCAGCTCTTTTGTTGACATAAAATGCTTCGCATGCCCATTGTGAATCCGATGGCTCTATCAAATCAAATTCCAAAAGTTCTTCACATTCTTTCTTTGTAAGCTGAAGATGATCTGGATTCATCCCTGAATGACTGGCCTTTGTGAGATTGATATTTTCATTTTTCTTGAAAGGGAGCTTGATAAAAAACTCTTCATTTTTCCATAACGGGTGTTTCCCTTTCTTCATGAAATCCTTGTGCGATTCGGCAAATGATTGTTCAATGAGATTTTGCTCAATCTCTTTGATTTGTTCATCATTGGTGATTTGGAATAGACTTCGAATCTCAGAATAAGGTCTGAATTGCTTTTTAAAAGCTATCCCGTTAGCCTTGATCTGGAGCTGATCTCTAAGCTATCTATAAATGTCGAATCCAATAATAAGATCTTTTCCTCATACATCAGACCCTAGCATCTTTGTTCTGTACTTCAATCCTGGAAAGAACTCAATTGTGATCGGGTGCTTTGTATTGACAGTTGTGGTCAAGATTGCATTTGATGCAGTGTTGAAATCCTTAAAATGCGGTACCCATTGATCTTCAGGGAAAATAGCAGGATTTATAAGTGATGAAGTAGCTCCGGTGTCGATGAAAGCAATAATTGGAGTTGGTTTGTCCCACTTGGATGAATAGACTTTGAGTTCTACTTGAGTAATGACTGCGATAACATAGATCTCCTCTCCAGCTTCGATCATTGGTTCTGAAATTTGGTAATGATCATTTCCTTGATCTTCATAGATATCAAGAGAGAATAAAGTTTCTTCATTAGGTTCATCATCCACAGAGAATATGGATTCAAGATCCTCCTCCTTTCCGAGATGTATGCCAGTGTAATCCTCAATCTCTTTAATGATTTTGACATATCTTCTTGATTGTGGACAATTTTTAGCGAAATGTTCAATCTTATGACAAATAAAACATCTGTTTTTCTTGTGAAAATTTCCTGGCCTTCTCCGTCTGAAATATTTTTTGCGTCTTTTGGACCTTGATTTCCCGTCTAGAATTCTTGGCCATTTGAACCTCCTAAATTCTCTCCTTCACTTAGATGTGTGGCAGGAACATCCTGATCCAGTGATTAGATCAGATTTGCGGCATGCTTTGTCAAGCGCTGGATTGTGTTGGATAATTTGTTTTAGGGTAGAGCACTTCGTACAAATATCATCCAATGCTACGAAAATAGCTTGCTTGATGTAACCAATTTGTGGGATGGTTTATGGACTGAAACTTTTCTTCAATGATGGTTATGGTTTGACTTGCCAGCAACTTTGGAAGGGAAGATACAAAAGCTTGCTTTAGATTGATGTCACCTCCAATCTTGAAGTATATCTTTGCCATTTTTTGAAAATGTCTATCAATGTCGTTTTTGTCGAATGAAACACACTTCATCTCAAAGAGTTGTCTTCGTCTTTTCTCCTGTCTTTGGCCAGTACCTTCGCAAAAAACTTCAAGTAGGATTCTGATGTTGAAGGCAAAATCTTGGGAAGTAAGAAAAGTATTTTTGTCTTGAATTCCAAGTGAGTTCCACCAGTCTCTGAGAATTCCTGACAACCGTGAAGTAAGTTCTGAAAGAATGATATACTTTTCTCGTTCCACCAAATTTCTGGTCTCCATCCAAGTATAGAAGTCTTGGATCTGTTGAGGCCATTTTGAAACCTTGACATCATCTAAGGTAAAAGTGTGGAAACCAGTACCAACTGGCTTTGACGCTATGGGCTCATATCTTCTTTCTAGAATTGGTTCATCTGCCATGCCTTGTTGTTCAACATCTACTTTAGATATTTCTAGGTCTTTTGGCTGGTTTACAAATATTGGAGGATCGTCTTCTTCGGAAGAGTTCATTGTGGATTCATTGCTTGGTTGAGAGTTATCTTCCATTTTTTCATCTTCTGATGAGTTTAGTGATTCCGACCATGGGGTATCTTCTTCTGATATGCATCTTGGCTGAGAGACATAGAGGTTCGGAGCCTTCTGGTCAACAATCATCAGATTTTCGGAGTTCGATCCTTTTGAACTTTCTCCTTGGTCTCGCCTTTTCTTGGTTTGTTTCTTTGCTGCAAGGGCATTTTTCCTTTCCCAAATCATTTTTGCGATATCAAAATCATTTTCTTCTTTTGCTGGTCGGGTGGAAGAGATTGGATTTTGTGAGGTAGATGGAAAGGTAGAAAAGGTGTAATCCAATTTAAAAATTTTCCCCATATTATGCAGGCTCTTGATACATTTAACACAGCGCTTGTATCACCAATATACTATGTGATGTTTACATCACTGACAATAGTCGCCAGTGTCAACATGTTCAAGGTGCAACTACTTTTTTTACCAAGGCTGTAAGCAATAACTTATATATCACAGACTGTCTTCCTTAAAACTTGTTCTACTTGACTTGTTTAACGTGATTCAAGGTGGCAGAAGCTTGAAAAGAGTTACTCCTCATTTAGTGGGTGAAAATTTTCTTTATTATTGCCCCCAGGGTTTTGGTCTAGTAGTAAGACCGCTACAGGTGATGTGAGTTAGGTGCACATCATTGACGCGAACACTATCACATACAAAAGCCTGGTATTTAAGTAGAGGAAGGGGTTGGGCATTATCCGATGAGTTTTGAACTGTATGCCACTCACCCTCAGGGATTTTTCGGCTATCAAAAACATTTATTTAGTATCTTTGCTAATGACTTTTTCCCGTCCACATGCTCCTATCTTTTTCATCTTGCCTATGGACTTTTTCCCGTCCACATTAATCTGGAGCAGCAGGTAAAATGTTGTCTACGTTTCTGCTATGCATTTCAAGCGTGCCCCAGCAAAGTGCCAACATGTGCATTTCTAGGAGTAATCAAGATCAATTAGTTATTCGATTTGTCTTTGATCAGAGTTCTTTTTCTTATTTTACAATGTGCACTCTAATTATATGAATTGATTCTATGTTTTCTTCGGGAATAGGACAATTGAAAACAAGGATATTGTGCTTTCGTACACTCTTGGATTTCATCATGGCCAACAAATCTTGTTTGAAAGAAACCAAACAATTATAATATTCTTGTGTTACCACTTGATAATTGGAGTATTAAGCAACTGAAAAAGCCATGTTTCTTGTAGGGCTGACCTGATAATATATAATATGTTCGAGGAGCTTAATAGTTCCCGTCTTTCTTTTGATTTCTTTTTACATCAATATAAATAAGGTACACACATGAATATGCTCTTTATCTGCAAATCTTACACTAGCAAGATTGATTCAGTCTTCTACAGCAATCCAATTGTGAATATTATTGCCTTAAATTAAATGCAAGGCATGTCTAAAGCAACCAGCAGCAGCAGATAAAGAGAATTTCTAATCAATCAGTGGCACTTAAAAGTGACCTTTAGTTGAAGCTTCACCTTCACAAGCTCCTCCAAAAGGGGTAAGAAAAATATTAAAAGAGTTACAAGGATACCAGTACATTATGTAGTGTTCAGGAAAAGGCGAAAGAAAAAGAAACAATAACAACTTCACTCTTCCAGCAGAACTTTCCACATTTACGAATCTATCACTGGCGGAACTGCAACCTTAATTGTTCCCTCGAGCATTTGTGTTACCTTCTTCATTGAAGGTCTAAGAATTGGATTAGGGTGGATACACCAAAATCCCACCATGATAAATCTTTCAAATCTTGTAATATCATTTAAAACTTCAGGATCGCCCCTTGCAAGTTTGTCAATTCTACCACTTCTCATGAAGCCTGCAGCCCAATTTATAAGTAGTAAATCATCGTCCTCCTCTATCCTGCTAAGCTCAATATGTAATCGACAGTAACATTACACCAAAGCTAAAAGTGTCCACTTTGGGTGTTATTGGTGCATTCTTTAGCCATTCTGGTGCCAAGTATCCCACTGTACCTCTTGCGCAAGTATCTGTTCTTGTTTGATCCTTCTGCAAGAGTTTTGATAGCCCAAAATCTGAAATCTTGGCATTGTATTTGTTGTCGAGCAGTACATTTTGAGGCTTTATGTCACAGTGGATGATTGGAGTATCACATTCTTCATGTAAATATAGCAGTCCTCTTGCAATTCCTAGTGCCATTTCTGATCTGTGACTCCAAGTAGGCAGCATCCCTTCCTTGAACAAAAAATCTGATAACGCTCCATTCTTCATCAACTCGAAAACCAAAAGAAAGTGATTATCATCAATACAAAATCCCAATAGCTTTACCAAATTCTTGTGATGAGTTCTACCTATGATTTTTAACTCTGTCATGTATGCCTTCTCACTTGGCTCTGCAACTTCCTTCATTTGTTTTACTGCAATCTCTACTTGAACATCCTTTAAGTTCAGAATCCCAGAGTACACTTTCCCAGAGGCTCCTTTTCCAAGTAGTTTGCTGAAGCCATTTGTGGCTTCATGCAATTCTTGGTAGGTGAACTCGCGGAAATTGATCCCTACTCTTGATGAGTGAGGCTTCCATTTACGTCGTATGAGCCTCCGAGGAGAAGGATGATAGTAAAGAGCCAAGGCCCCAAATAAGA
Source organism: Nicotiana glauca (assembly GCA_026770625.1). Lineage (NCBI taxonomy): Eukaryota > Viridiplantae > Streptophyta > Magnoliopsida > Solanales > Solanaceae > Nicotiana > Nicotiana glauca. The sequence goes on along the minus strand of MU782629.1, from coordinate 198,041 downwards.
CAGCAAGTGAACTGCTGGTTATAAGGCCAGCCGTGAGTTGGGCTCTGGTGTTGGATTTCTTTTTCGTTAAGATGCCATCTTTAGCTGACTTCATAGGAACCTTGATGAAGGAAATGCTACCTTTTGTCATAGAAGTTTTACGGGCGTTGAGTATAGGAGTCCTCTTCTTGTAACATGTCCTATTGACTAGAGTAACTGCCATGGCATAACAATCTTCCTTGACAAGCTTCATGCATCCCTCCTCGTCCATGTCAGAATAATGTTCATAATCCCCGATCTCCTTGTAAGGTATGTCACTATCCTTAATAGCCTGCACTCTGAAATTTGCTGCAGATAGATTTGCACAGAAGTTGATCAATGTTTCGGGATGACATCCGTTGGTGGGATTACTTGGATCTAAGAAGACATAGCCTGGAAGACAGTTACAATTAACTGTTTCGTTGTCATTTGAGCTGCAGAATCCATAAGTCCCACAAACAGCATTCACCATACATGGCTCTGAAGGGATATTCCAAACTCTAATCCAAATGCTACCATTAGTCTTTTGATAAGCATATTGCTGGAAGTTTCCAAAACTGTCTAGAGTTGCACGGTGGTAGTAGTCTTCAACTGGGGTCGGGACACTCGATGGAAAAGAATAAATTGTGTTATCATGACCTTTATCAAGATACAACAATGCAGTACTCTTGTTGAAAACTAGAGTCACATCACCATTTCCTTCTTGATCTTCACTACTTAGCCAATATCCTGGGTCCCCGAAACGATAAGCAGATAGTACTAATTTTCCATCATATTGCATTTCCAGCATGAATTTCCCTGTAGAGTACTTGAAACTCTCACTTGCATTTGCATTGGAGTAGAGTTTTCCTTTTGATAATAAAGTTTGCCCTGGCAAGAGTGTATCAGTAGGAAAATTAAAGCTCTCCCAAACATTTCCTAAACTGGAATCTCTCAAGACAAGATTTCCATCGTCTTGCATGATTCCCCACTTTGCATTCCCACTGTATATCTGTCGGACAGTGCTATTTGCATAATTGAGCACAAGCTGGCCACTACTTGTTAGACTAATAGTGGATCCAATTTCTGCTGGACTGTCGCGATTTGCTGACCAGATGAGTGTTCTTTCCTGGATTTTGTTGAACCAAATTCCAACTAGGAAAAGAGTAGCTGAAACACGATAAAATCCGAATGCAAAGTCCTCGGATGATGATAACAAAGAACCATTGTCTCCAGCAGTGAAAGTAGAGCCTATGCTAATATTTGGCAAATTTTGGCCACTGGAGTAATGAAGGATTAACAGGAGAAAAGGAAGAAGATTAAGTGATATTCTCATTTAATTTTGTATAAACTCAATAGGCTTAGTTTCAGACGAGAGGGAAAAAAAGAGTCTACTATTTCATATACAAAACTGTTTGCTTAATCTTCAAATGTCAACTTCTAACCAGTAATTGCACTATGCTTAAAGCCATCATCTTTGAAAATTGTTTTTGCTTCATTCAATTGGGATTCTTCTTTTGATCTACACTTGTTAACTGCTGGTTGAGTAGAGGTTATGGGTCATACAAATAACTTATCTGGTCTATTTGATTAGAGTTTTTTTTTATATTAACCGTGGTTTTCGGGCATTGTTTTGCGAACCCGACTAGCTATATCCATCTGGTCCCGCTATTTCAATGCAGGTGCACGGTTAGTTCCACGGGGCCCTAGAAACACGGCCGGTTTGTAATACCTCCAGTGACCCTGCGGGGCCTAGAACTGGCGACGTGAAGGACTTTGTCCTCGTGCCTTTACCGGGTGAGCGTTGATTAGAGTTGAAAAGTATGGTAAAAACAACACAACTGTTAAGAATTTAATTTAGATTGGTTAAGTGGGCATATTCAACTTTTAGGTAGTTGTAGACTTTGAAAAAAGGAACTGAAATTAACCATGGCTATTGACTGAGTCAATAAATGTTGCTTACACTCTAGTTAGAATTCTTCTCCATCTCATTAATTACATGTTGGAAATGTGTCGCATTTTAGTATTAAAACTAGTGAACTTTCCGCGCTTCGCGGACGTCATTATATTATTCTTTTATTTTTAGTATTTAATTAGTTTTAAAAATTCATATATTTATATGATATCTGATAAAAAGTAATTTTAAGGCAAGTCTTGATCTCAGTTCCATCTCTTAATTTTAAGGTCTTAGCTTTTGGAATTATATTAATGTTTTATTATCAGTAGCAAATCAATTAATAACTATCAAGGTTGCTTCTGGGTAAGTTTTGGTTACGTTACTTTTTTTTTTTTAATCCGCTAGGCAAGCGTCTAGGGTTAGTTTTTATTAACAAAAGAAAAGAAAAATACAACAATTAGGAAAAGTACAAATAATGGGGACAATAGCACCGGTATTGTTACCCATATGCCTTGGCTATATAATCACTTTTCTGCGCCTCACATTGCCTTATGATGGCAGCCTCATCTAGAGGATTCATGGTGTAGCTGCCGGCAAAGTCTCACGAGGGCATATAATCTCACAGCCATGTGGATATTTTCCAAAGGCATAGGACCAATGCATCGCAAACCGGGCTAAACCTTACCTTACTAATCCTATTGAGACATAAAAAAACCTCACCTACTAGCATGTATGTAAAAAATAAGAACTGGAGAGTACCAAATATTCGATGATCATCACAGAGTTTATAGCATACTCTGTGATGATATTACAAATGAGAATACTAAGAAAGTGGTAAAATGGAATGTAGTACCAATTTTATTCTTGTCCTTCTTTTAAAAACTTATAAAATCTTCAATTTGTAATTCTTCGTTGTTTTCCTCAACCGTATTCAAAATTCAGCATTTATTTTTGAACGGTTGGACCTCGTTGATGTAGTTGGGGTAGCCTTCTTTTGTTTGGCAACTCTCATTAGAGGCCGCCTAACATTTAAAAAATCACTAACCTTGTCGTCCCAACTATTTTTCCTTGTATGTGCCTTCTTTATTTTGCCGCTATGCAATGGTGATAAATCGGCTTTTCTTGCTA
>MU782629.1:160851-191072 GCA_026770625.1 Nicotiana glauca | reverse complement strand
CCCAATATTCTTCATTGCACAATCATGCTCATTAACCAACGCAGCAAAATAGTTAGAGACCTCAATGTTCTTCTCTGCTAACCTCTGATTTTAAAGGTCTGTAGGATTAATTTTGCTTGGTAAATGATTTATCACTGACCAAGCTCGATCTATTGAGAGTTTAAAAACCCGTGTGGCTGGTTCGTTGGGTAAATCAGTAGTAACTTTCCCATTTTTAATAGCCAAAACTCCAGTGGCCTTATGATCATGCACGTCCGAAATTTTAACTCCTTGCACACCTAATTCATGTGCACCAGATTTGCCTGAGAAGTCAAGTACCTGCCCAACTCCTTTTTGTACGCTAGTTTTCCCTTGTTCTTTAGATGTTTGATGCCCATCTTCAACAGATTTTTGCCTAGCACCTGGACCCTTAGAAACGCCAGCTGTAGCATCCTTCAAATCCTTAACTACCCTATTAAGAGCTGCAGTAACTTGAACTGTTACAACAGCATTAACAGTTGTCCCAACTTCTTGTTGCATCACATTTGAATTTTTGAAACCAGCCGTACCATCTGTTGCATTAGGATAGTTCAATATAGCAGAATTCTTAGAAGCACTAGCCTCATTCCCAACTCGATCAGCTGCAACGTTCTTAGAAACACTAGCCTCTTTCCCAGCTAGACTTCCATTATGTGCATGATTCGCATAAGGCACGTTTAAGACATGATCATCTACAGTTATAACATCTTTATTTACAGAAGCATCAAGTTGATCTCACACCTGCGTTTTCACATTTATTCAGACCTCTCCGTTCATTTAGCAGCTGCCTCAAATTATCTTTATATTTATCACCAACACCTTCATCAACCTGATCATTCTCATGAGTTTTGGCCACGAGCTGTCTACATGAACTCTCATCATGGCCTTGGTGCTTACAATGAGAACAATATAACATCAAATTATGATACACCGCCTCCTGGACTACATCAATGATTTTCCATTTTTTGTCGATACTTTGGATTTTAATTGTCACGACCCAAACCGAAAGGCCGCGACGGGCACCCAGTGTATTACTCAACCGAGTACCAACGTAACATATCTTTCTTAACATACTAGTATGAGTAAAATATCTAGAACCCCTGTCATGAGATAACAAGAATAAAACATAAGGGAATACTCTACATATGATGACCCAACATGATATAGAAACTTATACATGTGACGTACTGGCCCATTATGCCGACATGACCATTTGTAAACACAAAACATAGATCGATAAGTCCATACAAGTATCTATAAACCTGACCTTCGTCTACAAGCCTCTAAGAGTATATAAAATCATAAAGGTCGGGATAGAGCCAAGTCATACATTTCAATACATATCCAAAGCATACTGACCCAATAGGAAACTCCGAAGCAAGTCGAGTACATCAATACCTCCACTGAGCTGATAGCCTACTAGGAATACTGTCAACCTATAAATCGAGACCTGCGGGCATCAAACACAGCGTCCCCAGGCAAAAGGGACATCAGTACAAATAAAATTCCAAGTATGTAAGACAGGACATCATAAACAAGAACATTAATGTAAAAAGAGATAGAGGAGATACAAACTGTAACATCTGAGTGCCTCTGGGAGATACTGACATGAAATGCATATACACACACACACACACACACACATAAACTTTTAAAAACATATGCCTCTGTGAACATCATCATCATATCGTACCCCGGCCTCAAAGAGGACTCGATAAAAACGTACCCGGCCATCATAAGGCTTGGTAAAATCGTACCCGGCCACGTGGATCTCGGTAAACCCAACTGATCAGTGGTTACACAATAGGTGACGTACCCGGCCGACTATAGCGCGGCTCGGGAGAGTAAAATAGATACTAAATACAATGCATGTTAGACTCATAGAATCACGTTCTAAACATTTTGAAGTGACTTAAGAACATTATAGACATCCATACCCTTAATATGAACCTTAGTAGGATTCAAGGATCATACACACTTGCTTAGAATAATTTTATAAGGAAAGAACAACATGAAGAATCTTAGTTGCTAGGAGTAGATCTATTATGAAGTAGCGTATTCATTTTATTATAGATCATTCCAAAAGAAGAGGGAAGTGCCTTAACATAACTTAACCGTGGTGAGTCCTTTATACCTCCTATGAACCTTTTTAAAAACTCAACTCAATCTACCATTGCATAAGGGGATTCAAAATCAGAATAGAATAAAGGCTAAGTCTGCAACTTAAACTTGTAGCGTGTTTTTTTAAATTCGGGTAGCATCTCCCCTGTAACAAGAGCCTACTCCAATACCATATGCCAACAACAATTACTAGAGAAATCCAGCAATACATAATTATGAATAACAAGATACCATAAAATAACAACAAGTCATAACTATTTGACGACGAGCGACAAGCTCCAATTGGAATGCACATACCCCATATCATCCATTATAGACTTTTTACTTTAACTTAATAGTATCATTAACATGATAATGAAGTCATCCATCAATAATTCCAGCCTTATACCATATATCTATAATAAAGAAAACGATCCACAACTCTAATTATTCTTAATTAGCAATGTTATTTAGTAGTTCATGTTTAGTTCATCCATTTAACTTAACCAATGCCAAGATAACCTTAAGAACATGTAGGAACACAATATAATTACCTCATACATAAGATGCAAGTTGAAATCCATGTTGTATTTAGCCTACAACATCCCAATACACCCCGATCAATTTATATCCAAAACGACGACTATAGATGTGAAGAGCCAACTCATCGTCTCATGTATTACAGCCCAGTGTCCCCATTTATTGCGTTTTCATATTTCATTATCGAAATTGGGTGAGTTAGAGTTTAATTGGATTGGTTTGGATAGGAAATGAGACACTTAGTCTCTTTAAGGAAATCTTAGTTTGGAAAAGTCAACCGGATATTGACTTATGAGTTAGATGGCACATATGTGAATTCCAGTGATTCGGTTAGTTTCGGGAGGTGATTTGTGACTTAGGAGCGTGATTGGAAGTGATTTTGGAGGTCCAGTGTAGAATTATGCTTGAATTGGCGAAGTTAGTATTTTGACGAAATCCGGTTGATATGTGAGATTTTTATTTGAGGGTCGGAATGGAATTTCAAAAGTTACAGTAGCTCCGTTAGGTGATTTTGGATATGTGTGTAAAGTTTCAGGTCATTCGGAGGTGTTTTGGTCGGTTTTTTGATCGAATGTGCTATACGGATGTTTTTAAAAAACTTAGGCTTGAATCCGATATGATTTAATGATTTTAGCATTGTTTTGATGTGTTTTGAGGGTTGGAAAAAGTTTGAATGAGGTTTAAGGATGCGTTGGTGTTGTTGGTTAAGGTCCCGAGGGCCTCGAGGTGAGTTTGGGTGATTAAACGAGAGTTTTTGAAGTTTTGTTGCAGGTTCATTTTTGCTGTCATCTAGTATTTCCGCTTCTGCGGAAATGGACCGCAGAAGTGAGTAAAGGAGTGCAGAAGTGATTTTTGTGTAGAGTTGAGAAGTTCCGCAGAAGCGGAACGTGGTTCGCATTAGCGGGTCCGTAGGAGCGGACATTTAGCCGCAGAAGCGGTTTTTGGCGATCCGCAGAAGCGGAATCCTAGTCGCATAAGCGGAAGTTGGATTTTTAAATGAAGACTACAAAAGCGATGTTTTCGCCGCAGAAGTGGTCCCGCATAAGCGGAAACGGGACCGCAGAAGTGAAAAACGACAGTGGATAGAAGGGGTTTAAATGTCATATTTCATCTGCGAGCAAGAGGTAGTTTCCACCATTTTTGAGCGACTTGGAGAGCTTTTGGCGAGAATTTTTGAGGGTTTTGACTGAGAATCGATTGGAGGTAAGTCCCTTGGCCTAATTATTCAAGTTTATGGTGGAATTAACATGTATATTGGTGGAAATTCATCAGAAAGGGGGTAGTTTAGGACTTGAGAAATTCTTAGTTAAAATTGGAATTTTGAGGGTCAAATAGACTCCAATTTTGGTAAATTTGTTACGTGTAGACTCGTGGCGAGATGAGGTTTCCGGTGATGTAAATTTTGTAATTTTTCTAGGAGTAGGCCTGGGGCTCAGTTTTGCCAACTTCGAAATTTTTGGTATTTTTCGAGTATTTTCGATTGGGTCATATTTCTTTGACCTATAGTAATGTATACCTTGTGGTTTTGATCAAGTTTGGCACACGAGGAGGATGATTCGAGAGGAAAAGGCATAGCGAGCTAGATTTGTGATCTACTTGAGGTTTGTAATAGATTTAGATGATGACCTGACGGTTTGAAACCCCGGTATATCGCATTGTGACGCTATAGTGAGGTGAGACACGTACTTTATGACGAGTGCGGGGTCATTTGTGATTCTGGACTATGACTTAGTCCGTCCCGAGTGATGTTCATACTGTATTCTTGACTAGAGATTGATTGGTAATCATCCTTCTTGGATTTTATGGATATATTTGTGCTTTGTGTCGATTACTTGAATCATTTAGGGATTATTATCACTGTTTCCATGATACTTAGCATGTTAAATGATTTCAGTCCTGAGTTAAACACTGTTTTGAAATGTTCAGTCATATTTCTAAGGTTTAAAACTTAAACTGCATTTTCTGACGTTTGGAGATGAGAGCTATTACTTGACATTGCCCTAGTGGATCACCTCCATATTCTGGACTGAGTACGGATCGGGCTGCACGCTGTAGCGATGTTATGATTGATATTGTGCTTGGGCTGTAGGAGCCCTCTGGAGTCTGAACCCCCACAGTGAGCGCCGGTACCTGAACGGATCGGGCTGCGCGCCGCAGCGGTCATGTGCATTGCATTGCATTCAAGCATTGGTATTTATCTGTTCTACCTATCATTGTTTGTTGCTATTTTACTGTTATATTTGCTGGATTTTCGGTATTAGCTTTACATTGTAATATGTCATGATTTCTTATCTTCAGCCATTATATATGTTTATTACTCACTGAGTTGGAGTACTCACTTTATTCCCTGCACCATGTGTGCAGATACAGGTGTTCCGGAAACTTAGTAGAGTTGTTGCTGTTCTCCAGATTATCTCAGGAGTTGTCGAGGTAGCTGTCTGGCGTCCGCAGGACCCGACTCCTCCCCTTATCTATTTTGATTTCCGCATCCCAGACTTTTGTACTTTTATGGATTTACTACTCAGCTGTATCTAGAGGCTCTAGACTCGTGACCCCAGATCTATTGGGAGTTGTTTTGATAGTTACTATGGTTTTTCCGTATTGTTCTTTTTGCTATCAGATTATTAATCTTCTGCTAAATTGACTCAATTAACTAGTAATGAGTTTTTGTACTTGGGTTGAGAGTGTTCAATGGTCGGGATTGCCTAGCAATTGTGTTGGGCGCCATCACGACCGGGATTGGGGCTGTGACAAGTTGGTATCAGAGACTAAGTCACTAGGCCTCACGAGTCATGAGCTGGTTTAGTAGAGTCTCGCAGATCGGTACGGAAACGTCTGTATTTATCCTCGAGAGGCTACAAAACCTTTAGGAAACACTTCATATTCTTGTAATTCTTATCGTGCGGATTTATTATTCCGAGAACTAAACTTCTGTATTCCATTCTCTCACAGATGGCGAGAACTCGTGCTACCAGATGTGATGGACGACTACTATTACCACCTGCTAGAGGTCGTGGGCGTGGGCATGGTCGTGGTTGTGGTCGTGGTCATGGTCGAGGCCGGCTAGCGAGAGAAACACCCTTTGACCCACCAGTTACCTTAGTTCTGGGCTAGATTCCAGTTGTTGATGCTCCAGCAGCACCTGTGCAGGCACCAACAGTGCCCATTATGATTTCGGGTCTCTAGGAGACCCTGGCTTAGATACTATCAGTTTGCACTGGCCTAGCCTAGGTAGTCTCAGCCACTACTGCAGCAGCTACCTCACAGACCGGGGGTGGTCATCAGACCCCCGCTGCTTGCACACCTGAGCAGGTTGTCCAGGAATTGCAGACACCAGGAGCAACCCCAGCTCAGCTAGTTACACTGGTTGCCCCAGTTGCACCAGTCGCACCAGCTCCAGATTATGTGGTTCCAGCTATGCCAGATAATGAGCAGCGTCGACTGGAGAGGTTCGGTAGGCTCCAGCCTCCGATGTTCAGTGTTACTGAGGGCGAGGATGCCCAAGGTTTTCTAGATAAGTGTCAGTGTATGCTTCGCACCGCAGGGATCTTAAAGTCGAGTGGGGTGGCATTTACTACCTTCCAGTTCTCAAGGCTTGCATTTACCTGGTGGGAGGAGTTTGAGAGGTGTAGGCCTGTTGGAGCAGCACCCCTTACATGGCAACAGTTCTCCACTATCTTTCTGGAGAAGTATGTACCACAGTATCACAGGGAGGAGCTGCGTCGTCAGTTTGAGTGATTGATTCAGGGGGACAAAACTATAACCCAGTACGAGATGAGGTTTACGCAGCTAGATCGGCATGCTACTTGGATGATCCGGACTGATTGGGAGAGGATTAGGAGGTTCGTGGATGGCCTCAACTATCCACTCCGTATTTTGATGACCAGAGAGAGGGTTATGGGTGCTACGTTCGAGGAGGTAGTCGACATGGCTCAAGAGATTGAGACGGCTCCCCGTTGGGAGTGTAAGGAGAGGGAGGCCAAAAGGCCTCAAGGTTCAGGTAGCTTCAGTGGTGCTCTGTCTAGGGGTCGGTTCCAGCGTGGCAGAGGTCATTCCTTCAGGCCTCCTCAATTAGGTCGCCCAGAGTGCAGTGGGGCTTCTTCGGGCCATGGTCATCAGGGATTTCAGCAGGGCCAATCTTTACTTAGGGCCCTTCCAGCTTAGAGTTCTAGTCCTGCCTCTTTACCCAGGGTTATTCAGCAGCGAGGGGTTCCCTTCAAACCCCTTCTCCAGCGCGGGGTAGTTGCTACGAGTGCGGTGAGCTTGATCATGAGACAGTGTCCTCATCTTCATGGTAGTCAGTCTCAGCAGAGGGATCAACCCTCATCTTCTACTCCTGTTTCTTCAGCACTCGCCCAGTCAGCCAGGGGTGGAGGCCAGGTAGCCAGGCTGCCCCAGGGGTGGAGGCCGAAATGGCAGTGGTCTGGCTCGATTCTATGTTCTCCAGGATAGAATGGATGCCATGGCATCAGACGCTTTTATCACAGGTATTATCTCAGTCTACCACAGGGATGCTTCTGTCTTATTTGATCCTGGATCTACCTATTCCTATGTATCTTTATATTTTTCTCATCAACTGGGGACTACCCGAGGGTGTCTTGCTTTGTCTGTTCACGTATCTACCCCGGTGGGTGATACTATTATTGTGGATCATGTATATCGATCTTGTCTGGTGACTATTGGGGTTCTAGAGACCCGAGTCGACTTGTTGTTGTTGGGCATGGTAGATTTTGATGTTATTCTGGATATGGACTGGCTATCTCTGTACCATACTATTTTGGACTGTCATGGCAAGACAGTTACGTTGGCTATTCCGGGTGTTCCGAAGATTGAGTGGCGTAGTATGACTGACTATGACCCTAGCAGGGTGATTTCCTTTCTAAAGGCCCAGCGGATGGTGGGGAAAGGTTATTTATCGTATTTGGCTTTTGTGAGAGATTTTGGAGCTGAGACTCCTAGTCTTGACTCTGTTCCCGTTGTGAGGGATTTCCCAGATGTGTTTCCAGTAGAACTGCCACCAGACAGGAACATTACTTTGGTATTGATCTGGTACCAGACACTCAACCCATCTATGTTCCTCCCTATCGTATGGCACTAGCATAGTTAAAGGAGTTGAAGAAGCATCTTTAGGAGCTCCTAGATAAGGGATTTATTCGTCCTAGCGTGTCATCGTAGGGTGCACCGGTCCTATTTCTGAAGAAGAAGGATGGCACAATGAGAATGTGCATTTACTACAGATAGTTGAACAATGTGACAGTGAAGAACAAGTATCCACTACCACATATTAATGATTCGTTTGACCAGCTCTAAGGGGCAAGGGTATTCTCTAAGATTGATCTCTATTTAGGCTATCATCAGCTGAAGATCAGAGATTCGGATATTATGAAGACTGCCTTCAGGTCTAGATATGGGCACTATGAGTTTCTATTTATGTCTTTTGGGCTGGCTAATGACCCAATTGCATTCATGCATCTGATGAACAACATATTTCGGCCTTATCTGGACTCATTTGTTATCGTTTTTATTGATGATATCCTGGTATAATCGCGTAGCCAGGAGGAGCATGCTCAGCATTTGAGAGTGGTATTACAGAGGTTGAGGGAGGAGAAGCTCTATGCAAAGTTATCCAAATATGAGTTTTGGCTTAGGTCTGTGGCTTTCCTGGGGCACGTGGTGTCCAGTGATGGCTTTCAGGTTGATCCAAAGAAGATAGAGGCGGTGCAGAGTTGGCCTAGGCCATCCTCAGCCACGGAGATTTGGAGTTTCCTCGATTTGGCAGGTTATTATCGTCGATTCGTCCAGGGTTTTTCATCTATTACTTCGCCCTTAACCAAGTTGACGTAGAAGGGTGTACCATTTGTATGGTCGGACGAGTGTGAAGAGTGCTTTCAGAAGCTCAAGACAGCTTTGACCACAGCTCCAGTGTTGGTTTTGCCATCAGATTATTGTGATGCTTCGAGAGTTAGGATCAGATGTGTGTTGATACAGGAGGGTAGTGTTATTGCATATGCTTCTCGTCAGTCGAAGCCTTATGAGAAGAACTACCCCATACATGATTTGGAGTTGGCTGCTATAGTTCATGCCTTGAAGATTTGGAGGCACTACTTATATGGCGTATCTTGTGAGGTATATACTGATCACCGCGGCCTTTAGCATTTGTTCAAACAGAAGGATCTTAATTTGAGGCAGCGGAGGTGGCTTGAGTTACTCAATGACTATGATATTACCATATTGTATCATCTGGGGAAAGCCAATGTAGTGGCTGATGCTTTGAGCCGGAAGGCAATTAGTATGGGTAGTTTGGCATACATTCTAGTTGGGGAGAGGCCCTTTGCAGTTGATGTCCAGGCTTTGGCCAATTGAATGGTGAGGTTAGACATTTCGGAGCCTATTCGGGTATTGGCTTTTGTGTTTTCTCGGTCTTCCTTGTATGACCGCATCAGAGAGCGCAAGTATGATGATCCGCATTTGCTTGTCCTTAAGGACAAGGTCCATCATGATGATGCCAGAGATGTGACTATTGATGATGATGGTGTGTTGAGGATGTAGGGTCGGATTTGTGTGCCCAATGTGTATGGGCTTCGGGAGTTGATATTAGCGGAGGCCCACAGCTCGCGGTATTCCATTCATCCGGGTGCCGTAAAGATGTATCAGGATTTGATACAATATTACTGGTGGAGGAGAATAAAGAAGGATATTGTGATTCATGTAGCTTGGTGTCTCAACTGTCAGCAGGTGAAATATGAGCATCAGAGACCTGGTATTGTACTTCAGCGCATGGATATTCGCGAGTGGAAGTGGGAAAGGATTACTATGGATTTTGTGAGTGGTCTCCCTCGGACATCGAGGAAGTTTGATTCAATTTGGGTGATTGTGGATCGGCTGACCAAGTCCGCGCACTTCATTCCAGTGTGTACTACCTATTCTTCGGAGCGGTTAGCATAGATTTTCATCTGGGAGATTATTCGATTGCATGGGGTCCCAGTTTCTATTATCTCAGACATGGGTACTTAGTTTACTTCCCAGTTTTGGAGGACTTTTCAGCGAGAGTTGGGTACACCGGTGGAGTTGAGCACAACATTTCATCCTCAGACGGATGGGCAGTCCGAGCGTACTATTCAGATATTGGAGGACATGTTGCGTGCCTATGTTATTAATTTAGGAGGTTTTTGGGTTGAGTTCTTACCACTGGCAGAGTTTGCGTATAACAACAGCTATCAGTCCAGCATTCAGATGGCACTGTATGAGGCCTTATATGGGAGATGGTGTAGATCTCCGGTTGGTTGGTTTGAGCTCGATGGGGCTAGACTATTGGGGACAGAGTTATTTCAAGATGCCTTAGAGAAGGTGAAAGTGATCCAGGAGAGACTTCGTATGGCTCAGTCGTATCAGAAGAGTTATGCAGACCGGAAGGTTCGAGATGCATCTTATATGGTGGGCGAGAAGGTCTTGTTGAAGGTTTCGCCTATGAAGGGCGTCATAAGATTTGGAAAGAAAGAGAAGTTGAGTCTACAGTTCATTGGTCCTTTTGAGATACTTAGGATGATTGGGGAGGTGGCCTATATGCTCGCTTTGCCACCCAGCCTGTCAGGGGTTCATCTGGTATTCCATGTTTCTATGCTCCGAAAGTATGTTGGGACCCGTCTCATGTGTTAGACTTCAGCACGATTCAGTTGGATGATGATTTGACTTATGATGTGTAGCCAGTGGCTATTTTGGGTCGTCAGGTTCGTAGATTGAGATCAAAGGATATTGCTTCGGTAAAAGTGCAGTGGAGAGGTCGGCCGTGGAGGAGGCTACTTGGGAGACCGAGCAGGAGATGCGGAGCAGATACCCTTACCTATTCGAGACTTCAGGTATGTTTCTTAACTCGCTCGAGGATGAACATTTGTTTAAGTTGGGGAGGATGTGATGACCCAACTCGTTGTCTCATGTATTATAGCCCCGTTTCCACTATTTATTGTGTCTTCATGTTTCATTATCGACATCAGGTGAGTTAGAGTTGAATTGGATTAGTTTGGATAGGAAATGAGACACTTAGTCTCTTTAAGGGAAGCTTGGTTTGAAAAAGTCAACCTGATGTTGACTGATGAGTTGGAGGGCCTAGATGTGAATTCCGATGATTCGGTTAGTTTCAGGAGGTGATTTTTGACTTAGGAGCGTGATCGAAAGTGATTTTGGAGGTCCGGTTTAGAATTAGGCTTGAATTGGCGAAGTTAGTATTTTGGCGAAATCCGATTGATAGGTGAGATTTTGATCCGAGAGTCAGAGTGGAATTTCGAAAGTTGCAGTAGCTCTGTTAGGTGATTTTGGATATATGTGTAAATTTTCAGGTCATTCAGAGGTGTTTTGGTTGGGTTTTTTGATCGAATGTGCAATTCAGAAGTTTTTAAGAAACTTAGGCTTGAATCCGATGTGATTTAATGGTTTTAGCATTATTTGATGTGTTTTGAGGGCTGGAACAAGTTTGAATGAGGTTTTAGGATGTGCTGGTGTTGTTGGTTGAGGTCCCGGGGGCCTCGGGGCGAGTTCGGGTGATTAAACGAGAGTTTTTTAAGTTTTGCTGCAGGTTCATTTTTGCTGTATTCTGGTATTTCCGCTTCTGCGGAAATAGACCGCAGAAGCAGTTTCGCAGAAGCAAGTAAAGGAGTGCAGAAGCTACTTTTGTGTAGAGTTGAGAAGTTCCGCAGAAGCGGAATGTGGTTCGCATTAGCGGGTCCGCAGGAGCGGACATTTAGCCGCAGAAGCGGTTTTTGGCGATCCGCAGAAGCGGAATCCTAGTTGCATAAGCGGAAGTTGGACTTTTAAATGAAGACCGCAAAAGCGGTGTTTTGGCCGCAGAAGCGGTCCCTCATAAGCGGAAGCGGGGCCCGCAGAAGTGAAAAACGACTGTGGACAAAAGGAGTTTAAATGTCATATTTCATCCGCGAGCAAGAAGTAGTTTCCCCCATTTTTGAGCGACTTGCGGAGCTTTGGGCGAGAATTTTTGAGGGTTTTCACTGAGAATCGATTGGAGGTAAGTCCTTTGGCCTAATTATTCAAGTTTATGGTGGAATTAACATGTAAATTGGTGGAAATTCATCAAAAAGGGGGTAAGTTAGGGCTTGAGAAATTCTTAGTTAAAATTGGAATTTGGAGGGCCAATGGACTCTGATTTTGGTAAATTTGTTGTGTGTATACTCTGGCAAGACGAGGTTTCCGGTGATGTAAATTTTGTAATTTTTCGAGAAGTGGGCCCAGGACTTGGGTTTTGCCAACTTCGAGATTTTTGGTGTTTTTCGAGTATTTTCGATTGGGTCATGTTTCTTTGACCTATAGCAATGTATTCCTTGTGGTTTTAATCAGATTCGGTACGCGAGGAGGTTGAATCGGGAGGAAAAGACATAGCGAGCTAGACTTATGGCTGGCTTGAGGTGAGTAATAGATGTAGATGATGACTTGAGGTTTTGAAACCCCGGTATATCGCATTGTGATGCTATATTGAGGCGAGACACGTGCTCTATGACAAGTGCGAGGTCGTTTGTGATTGGGGACTATGACTTAGTGAGTCCCGAGTGATGTTCATATTGCATTCTTGACTAGAGATTGATTGGTAATCATCCTACTTGGATTTTATGGATATATTTGGGGTTTGTGCCGATTACTTGAATCCTTTAGGGATTATTATCATTGTTTCAATAATACTTAGCATGTTAAATGATTTCAGTCGTGAGTTAAACACTGTTTTGAAATGTTCTGTCATATTTCTAAGGTTTAAAACTTAAACTACATTTTCTAATGTTTGGAGCTGAGAGTTATTACTTAGCATTGCCCTAGTGGATCACTTGCATATTCTGGACTGAGTACAAATCGGGCAGCCTGCCGCAACGATGTTATGATTGATACTGCGCTTGGGCTGTAGGAGCCCCTCCGGAGTCTGAACCCCCCACAGTGAGTACCCAAATGGATCGGGCTGTGCGCCACAGCGGTCATGTGTATTACATTGCATTAATGCATTGGTATTTATCTAATCTACCTGTCATTCTTTGTTGCTATTTCACTGTTATATTTGCCGGATTGCCGGTATTAGCTTTATATTGTAATATGCCGTTATTTCTTATCTTCAGTCATTATATATGTTTATTACTCGCTGAGTTGGAGTACTCACTTTACTCCCTGCACCATGTGTGCAGATACAGGTATTCCGAAGACTTAGTAGAGTTGTTGCTGTTCTCCAGATTATCTCAGGAGTTGTCGAGGTAGCTGTCCGGCGTCCGCAGGATCCGAAACCTCCCCTTATCTCTTTTGATTTCTGCATCCCAACCTTTTGTACTTTTGTGGATTTACTACTCAACTATATATAAAGGCTCTAGACTCGTGACCCCAGATCTGTTGAGAGTTGTTTTGACAGTTACTATGGTTTTTCCGTATTGTTCTTTTTGCTATCGGATTATTAATCTTGTTAACTGCTAAATTGACTCAATTAATTGGTAATGAGTTTTCGTACTTGGGTTGAGAGTGTTCAATGGTCGGGCTTGCCTAGCAATTGTGTTGGGCGCCATCACGACCGGGATTAGGGTTGTGCCAATAGTAGTGTCAAACATAATGACTAATCCATGTTTTTGCCATTATGTGGTATTTCTCCACACTATTTATCCTCCAAAAACTCCACTTAATATCAACAAAATAGATAGCCCAAAATCTACACGAAACAACCCAAAAACAGTCCATTACAAGTCAAATAACTCGAACTCGCGGCTTCCGATCACCGTCCCGTGAGTTCTAACTATTACGAAATAAATTAATCAACCTTACTTGATATTTAAGAGCTTAAAATCAGAAATTAATAATTTTCTTAACTATTAAATACCTTCCAAAACTCAAACTATAAAGAAAAAGAGAGGTGATATAGTGATACTTACGTCGTACGGATCATTTTGATGTTATCGCTACTTGATTTCGTGCCCTGGATGATAATATTATTGGAAATACTTGTGGGGAGCTTGAGGGTGAGTTTGGGGGTGTTATTTGGTCTATGCCTCTGGAATAATGAAGAAGGAGACGAGATTGGGATGTAAATATTTCGTTTTTCCAAAAGTCAAAAAGGTGCCACTTGGCGACCTCGCATAAGTCCTCCTTCAGATGCTTATATCTTTTTATCCGTATATCGTAGGAATAAATGGTTAAAATTTTTATAAACTATATTTCAAGACCTTTAATTTGATATATAATATGCTGCAAAAAGACCATATATAACTCATGAAATTTATTTCTCAAAAAGCTCCATTACTAGGCAAATCCTTAGTCTGTTTTTTCGCAACTTAAATCCGATTTTTCTCAAACTTTATACTTCATATACAAGCATCATATATAGTAATATAATGTCTTTAAAATCATTTAAATCGTGATTAAAAAGTCTCATATTCATCTTAACTTGCTTAACACTTCGGCAAGCCTTTCTTGTCCTTGTAGAAGCATTTCATCCTTTTTGAGCTTACATCAACTGACTCACGACGTACTTTCAGGTACAGAAATATGCGTTGTAATATTTTTCATTTCCACTTATTTATCAGCATCATCGGGTGCGCAACCCTTACCGCTTCCCTCCGACGTCATGCTTGCATAATGTTCTAGAGTCATATTATATCTATAGAATTTGAATATATTCTATCTAATTCCTTTCACCCTTTTACCTCATTCCTCCTTTACTATTCCATAGTTACCTCTTCATCTTTCCATTTTTTACATCTTCACTAACATCTTACTCGCCTTGTGGTAACCCCTCTATACCGGAGATAATTGAATTTATTATGCACAAGGGTGACACTTAGTGTAACTGGCACACTTAGTCCCTTAAGCTTAACCCTGCTCCATGTGCTTGCTTTAGGGAAGCATCTTTCTAAATGAATCTTAAAGGCAATTCTTTTGTTGTCCATTCTATTATTGTCGGAATGTTATCTCTGAAATTCCCATGATACCTAACTATTATAAAATCTTTCAACCCCTAATTCATGTTCAGTTTATATTGTTCACCAGCCCATACTGATTTCTACTACTCTGGGGTCTAACCTTTCCTCCTTGTAATCACATTAAAGTCACCAACTCATTTCTCGAAATAAGGATTTGACTTTTTGGCTTATACTCTTTTATTGCCTCAAGTCTGTCACCTCTTGTATTTTCCTTCACATGACTATAAACTCTGCCAGCGTGTCATATTTTGATTTAATGGTATCACCCATATTGTACATTTTACTCATGATGTTTCATTTACTCTCTTCTTATTCTCCGGATAATATCTTTATCTATCACTTTATTCTGAAATCTCTAACAAAATGTTCTTTTCTTTTTAGCTTCCCTTGCTTTATCTTGCTAGCTCTTCAGAATGCCTAACATTCTCTTTTTTTTACACGGGGCTAGAGTCATACTAAGGTAAATATTTGTCCATTCTAGGATCCCACTGCCTATCTTCTAAAATTTCTGAATATTCTGGTATTCATATCTGATTGTATTATTCTAAAGTTCACCATATAGGTGTCTCACAAGGAGATATATTACCACATTTGCACTATCCTTTGGATACATTAGTTAATGATAACAATCCATCCATAATTTTGGGCTATTCTAACCCGAACTGAATCTTGATATCACATTCTTCTCTTAAACTATATTTGTTATCTCCCATAGGGCACAACTGAGATAGGTGTGGTCAATTGTATATATCACCGTTAATATTGAAGGTAACACTAATACTTACATTGCTCTGCCGGAATTGTAAATACTGATAATCTTCATTAACTAGGTACCTCATACCCTTCATCATCTTGCTTGTTTTACTTGCTGAAACTTGTGTCTACTTTCCGATTCACTTATTCCTTGTTACCATACGAGTAGATAGATATTCTTGCCTTAAGACTCCTTATCAGGAAGCTTACACATCTTAGTACACACATGATCTGCAGAAGACCCCACATTTGCTCGTAAGCATGATGCAAAATCGAGTTCCTCTGACTCAACTCTTCCAACCTCATACTAACTACCTATTGGATGAGGTATCATTTTATTACGAATACAATAGAATTTAGAAGTTTGAATTCTTACAATTGAGCTTTACAACACGATCTAGAGTAAGAAGAAAGAGTGACAGTCCTAAATGCCCTGTAGCCTCCTACTTATAACTGTGGTGCACAACACACCCATAAAGAAGACTCTACTAGACCCGGCTTATAGACTCCCTAGGACAGAACTGCTCTGATACCACTTCTATCACGACCCAACCGAAGGGCCGAGATGGGCACCCGGTGCCTTACTCAACCGAGTACCAACGTAACATATCTTTCTTAAAACTAGCATGAGCAAAATATCTAGAACCCCCGTCATGAAATAACAAGAATAAAACATAAGGAAATACTCTACATATGACGATCCAACATGATATACAAACTTATACATGTGATGTACGGGCCCATAAGGCCGACATGACCATTTTTAAACTCAAAACATAGGCCGATAAGACCATACAAGTATCTATAAACCTGACATTTGTCTACAAGCCTCTAAGAGTACATAAAATAATAAAGGTCGGGATAGGGCCCTGTCATACCAATCAATACATATCCAAAGCATACTGACCCAATAGGAAACTCCGGAGCAAGTGGAGTGCACCAACACCTCCGCTGAGCTAATAGCCTACTAGGAATACTATCAACCTATCAATCGGGACCTGCGAGCATGAAACACAGCGTCCCCAGGCAAAAGGGACGTCAGTACAAATAAAGTACCGAGTATGTAAGGCAGGAGATCATAAACAAGAACAGTAATGTAAAGAGAGATAGAGGAGATACAAACTGTAACATCTGAGTGCCTCTGGGGGATACTGATATGAAATGCATAATACTTATATATACATAAACTTTTAAAAATATACGCCTCTGTGAACATCATCATCATCATATCGTACCCGCCCTCAAAGAGGACTCGGTAAAAACGTAACCGGCCATCATAAGGATAAGTAAAATCGTACCCGGCCATATGGAGATCGGTAAACCCAACTGATCAGTGGTTGCACAATAGGTGCCATACCCGGCCGACTATAGCGCGGCTCAGTACAGTAAAATAGATACTAAATACAAAATACAATGCATGCTAGACTCATGGAATCACGTTCTAAACCTTTCGAAGTGGCTTAAGAACATTATGGACACCCATACCCTTAATATTAACCTTAGTAGGATTAAAGGATCATACACACTTGCTTAGAATAATTTTATAAGGAAAGAACAACATGGACAATCTTAGTTACTAGGAGTAGATCCGTTATGAAGTACCGTATTCATTTCACTTTAGATCATACCAAAAGAAGAGGTATGTGCCTTAACATACCTTAACCATGGTGAGTCCTTAATACCTCCCAAGAACCTCTTCGAAAACTCAACTCAATCTACCACTGCATAAGAGGATTCAAAATCAGTATTGAATAAAGGCTAAGTCTGCAACTTAAACTTGTAGCGTGTTTTTATAAATTCGGGCAGCATATCCCCTGTAACAAGAGCCTCCTCCAATACCATATACCAACAACAATTACCAGAGAAATCCAGTAATACATAATTATGAATAACAAGATATCATAAAATAACAACAAGTCATAACTATTTGACGACGAGCGACAAGCTCCAATAATGCATATACCCTTTATCATCCCTTATAGACTTTTTACTTTAATTTAATAGTATCATTAACATGATAATGAAGTCATTCATCAATAATTCCAGCCATATACCATATATCCATAACAAAGAAAATGATCCACAACTCCAATTATTCTTAATTACCAACGTTATTCACTAGTTCATATCTAGTTCATCCATTTAACTTAACCAATGCCAAGACAACGTTAAGAACATGTAGGAACATAATATAATTACCTCATACAGAAGATGCAAGTCAAAATCCATGTTGTATTTAGTTTACAACAACCCAATACACCCCGATCAATTTATTTCTAAAACGACAACTATAGTAGTGTCAAACATAATGACTAATCCATGTTTTTGCCATTATGTGGTGTTTATCCACACTATTTATTCTCCAAAAACTACATTTAATAGCAAAAGAAATAGACAGCCCAAAAACAGTCCATTACGAGTCAAATAACTCGAACTCGCGGCTTCCGATCACTGTCCCATGAGTTCTAACTATTATGAAACCAATTAATCAACTTCGTTGATATTTAAGAGCTTAAACTCAGAAATTAAGAATTTTCTTCACTATTAAATACCTTTCAAAATACAAACTATAATGAAAAAGAGAGGTGATATAGTGATACTTACGTCGCAAGGATCATTTTGATGTTATCGCTACTTGATTTAGTGCCCTGGATGATAATATTATTGGAAATACTTGTGGGGAGCTTGAGGGTGAGTTTGGGGTGTTATTTGGTCGATGCCTCTGGAAAAATGGAGAAGGAGACGAGACGAGACTGGGATGTAAATATCCCGTTTTTCCAAAAGTAAAAAAAGGTGCCACTTGGCACCCTTGCATAGGTCCTCCTTCATATGCTTATATCTTTTTATCCGGATATCGTATGAATGAATGGTTAAAAGTTTTATAAACTACATTCCAAGACCTTCAATTTGATATATAATATGACCCAAAAAGACAATATATAACTCACAAAATTTATTTCTCAAAAAACTCCATTACAAGGCAAATCCTTAGTCGGTTTTTCCGCAACTTAAATCCGATTTTTCTCAAACTTTATACTTTATATACAAACATCATATATAGTAATATCATGGTTTTAAAATCATTTAAATCATGATTAAAAAGTCTCATATTCATCTTAACTTGCTTAACACTTCGGCAAACTTTTCTTGTCCTTATAGAAAGATTTCATCCTTTTTGAGCTTACATCAATTGACTCACGACGTACTTTTGGGTACAAAAATATGGGTTGTAACATTAATCTTTTTTGGTAGCTTGTCCAAAAGGTCCACAATCACCCTAACCCTAGCCTTATTAGGTCTCGACCTCACCTGCGTCGCCATATCCACTGCGATTGGCCTCCTAACAGCAGCAGCAATGGGCAGTAACGAACGACGAGCAAACAAATCCGGTGGTAGGCTTGGTAAGGAAATCCAAACTTACGCCATTGATGTTTCCTCGTTATGATTGAAACCAATACTCCATGGAAAAATCCTAACTTGATGTTCCTTGCCATTGTATAAGAAATAATTCACACTATGTGCTAATGCAAAGACAAAATCTTCATATTGATCGAGACGCAACAAAAGCTGTCTTTGTGCGAGTAAACCTAGTAAACTGTTACCTTTCACACCAAGAAACTTGGGCAGTAAGGTCCTCAAAACTTCTAGATTTGGCGCGCCATTAGAGAGCTTGATCATAATAGCTTGATGAAGACCTTCTCCCTTAGCAAAATCTTCCCTCTCTTCCATTGTAAATTGTATTGTTGGAATTCCATGAAGAATTTCATCTTTTTTTAATATTGTTTTTGTCAAGTTTGTGGGATTTTGCGTCTGGTTCAAACTACCAGCATATGATTCTTGTTTGGAGGAGTTTTTTGTGCTGTTATTATGATTTGAAGAGTGCTCTCCCACAGCAAAAGGCTGGGGAGAGACGCTAGCAGCCATGAAAGGGCTCAAATCGCCATTCTTGGAGAGAGACAAGAGAGAGGCGAAAGGGACAACTGCCTTGGCTAAGCCTTCTGCCACATCCAGAAGGTTTCTATCCTCAAAACATCACTTGAAGAAGAATTTTTGGAAATTCTCGAAGCTACAGTAATTTCAAGAAATAAAATTTAAGATCTTGAAAAATTGGTTATGTATTTGACAATCAAACCAATTGGGGATTGTTCTGAAAGAGAAGGGGCTATTTTGAGACCAATTTTGTAATGTTAACTTGCGGAACGCTGGAGTTATTTGGTTACGTTAATTGTCCACTCCAAAATATTTTTTTAGTTAGGTTATACAATTACGTTAACATCTCTTCATCTTTGCCAAGTTATGTGCCTGCTTGGTTTTTTAGAAATGGCAGAATTAACACAATTCACATATAATTAATTCCATAAGTCGCATTATCAATATTTTCAATATAAAGTTGCTAAAATATACTGCTCAATCAACATAAACAGTCTTTATTCATATCAATAATTCATATCCGCTCCCTGCTTCCCTTTAATCCTGCTTCTCTATGTAGTCGAACTGACATAGCTAAAAATAACTTTGCTTTTTCTTTGAGAAAGCGGCACAAAGCTTTGGAACATTAAAGTTTGGTCGAAGATTAAACGATCTTGTTCTAGGGACTTTTGAAATGGATAACGGCAATATTTTCAAGAATTTCTTGTTGATAATGTTTGATACCTTGGTGTGAGTTTTTTTTTTTTTAATTATTTTTGTTGCTCCGAAAAAGAAGATAACTACCTGTAGAATCCACAGTTTCATTGATTGAACCCTGGAAGCACCAAAATTTCTATAATGATTGATTTTTGAGAGTTTGGAGAAGGTAACTGCTTCCTTAGAGACGTAATCAATTTCGTTTGGATTGGATTTTTAAGCGTTTTTAATGGGGAGAAAAAGGAAAAGAAGGTGACTTTTGAATTTTTACAAATAGCAAATATAAAAAGGATAAAAGGCAAGAAAAAAATGACAAAACCAAACGTTTTTTATGCACATGCTCGAGAAAATTATGGCAATGAAAGCAATAATAAACTAATTTCTAGTCACTGAGACAATTTTATTTTTCAACATCCGTACTCCTTGAGTCCTTAATAAACTTCTTAATTTCCTGCGATATAATAAACTTCTCTGATTAGCAAAAATATAGTTATATACATTCCTTTGAGTCACATCCACAGTGACCAACGCCCAAAACAAAGAAAAAAATTTCTAGCACTAAAAAAGAAGAAAGAAGATATTCAAGCCAAAATAATAATCATGCTGTGCAAATAAGCAAACACTAATACTAATATGAAGTAAACTCCAACTACCTAAATTCCTGTATTATATAAGAGAGAATCGATACGCTACATGTGAGAGGTACACTTTTCTGTTTTGGTGAAGATACGCAATCAAAAATCTATTTTAAATCTTATCTGAAAAATAGATTTGACTAATACAAGAAAATTAAAACAATACAACAAATACTTCAATACATTTTTGAATCAATCATAGGAGGAACACCTACTTCTATAGTTCCTTCCAACATCTGAACAAGCATTGCTGCAGATGGTCTAAGATTTGGCTCAGGACTCAAGCACCATAGTCCTACCATAGTCTTCCTCTCAAAATTAAGAAAATCAACCACAATTTCTTCATCATGACTAACAACAGCTTTCAGCTTCTCAGTTCTCACACAATGAAGAACCCAATCCACTAAGATCAACTCGGACTCTCCGTTTGCTTCGTCGACTGGATTCAAGTCCATGTGCCTTTTGCAGAAAATAATCTCTAGCAACAATACGCCAAAACTGTAGATGTCAACTTTAGTAGTCACGGGCACGTTTTTTAGCCATTCTGGCGCCATATAACCCATGGTTCCTCTAAAATTCGTGATTGTTCGTGTTTGGTCTTTCATAAGAAGCTTTGCAAGACCAAAATCCGCAATTTTGGCAGTGTAGTTCTTGTCAAGAAGGACATTTTGTGGCTTAATGTCACAGTGAATGATCTGGTTTTCACACTCTTCATGCATGTATAAAAGGCCTCCAGCAACGCCAAGTACAATATCACTTCTTAGCTTCCAACTTGGTCTTTGTCTGTCCCGAAAGATGAAATTTGACACAGCCCCATTTTTCATCAATTCATAAACAAGAAGCCGATGATTCTTTTCGTTACAGAAGCCTAACAAACGAACCAGATGCTTGTGATGTGTTAGGCCTATCACTCTCACTTCTGCCAAAAATTCTCTATCTTCTTCACCTTGTTCCGTGACATTTTCCAATGTCTTTATAGCAACTTCAACTTCTTCATCCTCTAACTTGAGACTTCCGCTATAAACAGCACCAGAAGCTCCTTGGCCTAATTTATTCTTGAAACCATTTGTGGCTTCATGCAGCTGTTGGAACGAAAATGCCCTTAAATTCAGCTCAATTGGCTTTCTTTTCCGAGGGTTTTTGGCATGTCTATATTTTCGTACGAAAGGGTGATAGTATATAGCAATTGCTGCAAAAAGTGGAGCAAGTACTGCACATACTGTCACACCTGCTACCAAAACACCCTTTGAGACAGAGTGCTTTTTGTTTTGAGTTGCCAAAGAGTTGCTAATTTTAAGGAATGCAACCATGTTATTTGTATCAGGAATAACACTTCTGGCATTCATTATAGGCATCCTCTTCTTGTAGCATGTAGCACCACTAAAGACAGCTGCCTCACAAAGACAATCATTCAATAATTCCTGCCTGCAAAACTCCTCATCAACTTGAAACACCCTTTCTAGTTCTGAATATTCCCTGTTTGGAAAATCCGCATTTGCTATTCTCATGATAGAGACATCCCAAGGTGAAGAATTCGGATCACAGAAATCTTTCACCTCATTTGGATAACACCCTCGAGATGAATCATAGTGATCTTTGCGAGAATAGCCTGGCAAGCAACTACAATTGATTACCTTATTATCAGGTGATTGGCAAAAGCCATATAGACCACAAATGTTGCTCACAACACAAGGCTGCGTGATACCTTGCCACGCAACATCCCAACCGTTCCCATATTCTTTGCTGTGGTAAATCTGTTGGAAATCTCCCTTGTCAGTGACCATCGCCAGGTGGTAATAATCTTGAACTGGAGAAGGCTGGTCTGCTGTCATGTTGGATATGATTGAGCTTCCATTCACAATAAACATAGTAGCAGTAGTCTTATTGAAAACTAGCTTTACATTATTGTGGTTTATAGTCAGAGAATTCCAATAGCCCAAATCAGAAGTTCTATAAGCAGACAAAACCACATTCCCATCCATCTGCATCTCTAATCTGTACTTTCCCGTCGAGTAATCCACTGTTCCATTGGAATTAGAAAATAGCTTTTGCCCCATAACAAGAACTTGTCCAGGCAAAATAGTGTTTGTAGGGAAATCAAAGCTTTCCCACAAGACTCCTGAGGATGAATTTCTTAGGACAAAATTTCCATCATCTTGCATAGCAGCATAAGTTGTGCCTGTACCATTGTACAAAACAAACTCTCTCATGTTAGAGTCTGTCAACACAAGGTGTCCACTCAGTGTTAGAATAACCTTTGATCCGGCATGAACTGGATCATCGCGATTGGCTGACCATACGAGAGTTTTCTCGGGGATTTTATCAAACCAAATACCAACAAGGAAGAGTCCAGTGCTAAGATTGTAGAACCCAAAGGCAAAATCTCTAGAGGGTGAAAGCCAATGTGAAGATTTACTTCCAGCTGTGATGTTGGAACCAAGAGGGACAATATCTCTACTTTCTTGAGAAAATGAACAAATAAAGGTAAGCTGAAATAAGACACTGCGTAACAGGATTCTCCAAGAAACCATTGTTACACATGAAAATACCAAGAATCAGCAAAGTATGATACGAATGGAAAAAAATTGTCTTTTCTTTTTTTATGATAGTGAAGATTGAGACTTGCATATTATAACGCAGATGGAATATTTTTTCCATATCGGAAGTTAATGTTCTCATAAACAGTTAGTGTGGTAAGTACGCATACTGATACTTAGGATTTGGTCACAAAAGACTAGTTGGAAAAATTATATGACTGAATAATCAAAATCATTAAATTGAAAAGTCTTTGCATACTATAGTTGATAAATGACAAGGAAACTATACATCAAACTAAGCTTTTTGGTCTTTCCTTCTGTTTTTTTCTTTATGCTGCAGATGGAAAGTCGTGGATTCAGTTAAATAGAGCATGAAACATAAACAAGCTAAAGAAGCTGAGTTAATTTGCTCAGGAAGGCTAGAAGTAAGCTCTGGTTCAGTTTATATTTTGAAATGTCAAACTAAAGTAAATAATTACGACTCATTAGAACAAATCTGGAGTTTAAGAAAATGAACCTTAATCCTGACTCAAACCTTAAGGTGAGAATTGTCCAAAACCATATAAAAATTAGTAATGAATAATCTCTCTAATATGAGACACTTAACATTTCTCCAAGGGACATATTTTAGTAGACAACCAGAGAATTAGTAGCTATTCTAGGTAGTAAGTACTCTCTCCGTTTCAATTTACGTGAACTTGTTTCACTGGGCACGGAATTTAAATAACTTATCTGGTCTATTTGATTAGAGTTTTTTTTTAACCGTGGTTTCCGGGCATCACTTTGCAAACCCGACTAGCTGTACCCACCGGGTCCCCCTGTTTCAATGAGAGTGCACGATTAGTTCCACGGGACCCTGGTAATACGGCCGGTTTGTAATGCCTCCAGTGGCCCTGCTGAGGCTCAAACTGGCGACCTGAAGAACTTTGTCCTCGGACCTTTACCAGAGCTACCCTCAGGGTTGATTAGAGTTGAAAAGCACGGTAAAAATAACACAACCGTTAAGAATTTAATTTAGATGACTTCAGTCATGCATAATTGGTTAAGTGAAAATATTCAACTTTTAGGTAGTTGTAGACTTTGATAAAAGGAACTGAAATTAACCATGGCTATTGACTCAGTTAATAAATGTTGGTTACACTCTAGTTGGAATTCTTCTCCATCTCATTAATTACATGTTGGAGATATGTCGCATTTTAGTATTAAAACTAGTGAATTTTCCGCACTTTGCGCACATCATTATATTGTTCTTTTTTTTTTTTAGCATTTAATTAGTTTTAAAAATTCATATATTTATATGATATTTGATAAAAAGTAATTTTAAGGCAAGTCTTGATCTCAATTCCATCTCTAAATTTTACGGTCTTAGCTTTTGGAATTAGATTAATGTTTTATTATCAGTAGCAAATCAATTAATAACAATCAAGGTTGCTTTTGAGTAAGTTTTGGTTTCGTTACTTTTTTTTTTTAATCCGCTAAGCAAGCGCATAGGGTTAGTTTTTATTAACAAAAGAAAAGAAAAATGCAACAATTAGGAAAAGTACAAATAAGGGGGACAATAGCACCGGTATTGTTACCCATATGCCTTGGCTATATAATCACTCCTTTGTGCCTCACATTGCTTTATGATGGCAGCCTCATCTAGAGGATTCATGGTGTAGCTGCCGGCAAAGTCTCACGAGGGCATATAATCTCATGGCCGTGTGGATATTTTCCAAAAGCATAGGACCAAGGCATCGCAAATCGGACTAAACCATACCTTACTAATCCTATTGAGGCATAAAAAAGCCTCACCTACCAGCATGCATGTAAAAAATAAGAACTGGAGAGTACCAAATATTCGATGATCATCACAGAGTTTATAACATACTCTGTGATGATATTACAAATGAGAATACTAAGAAAGTGGTAAAATAGAATGTAGTACCAATTTGATTCTTGTCCTTCTTTTCCAAACTCAACCGTATTCAAAATGTATTCAAAATTTATCATTTCTTTTTTGAACGGTTGGACCTCGTTGATGTAGTTGGGGCAGCCTTCTTTTGTTTGGCAACTCTCATTGGAGGTCGCCTAACATTTAAAAAATCACTAACCTTGTCGTCCCAACTATTTTTCCTTGTATGTGTCTTCTTTATTTTGCCGCTATGCAATGGTGATAAATCACCTTTTCTTGCTGCCTCTTCCCGGCATTGACTTAGCATATCATCTTCCTCACCCTCTTCATATATATCTCTACCCACCTTCACCGGATTTGGGATGTCTCGAGTAAAATCTTGTGTAACCAGTGTGTTTCTATCCTGAGAGTTAGCTACAATTACCTTGTTTGTTGTTCTGTGGTTTGCATTTTGTTTCTGCTTCTACT
Organism: Nicotiana glauca; assembly: GCA_026770625.1. NCBI lineage: Eukaryota > Viridiplantae > Streptophyta > Magnoliopsida > Solanales > Solanaceae > Nicotiana > Nicotiana glauca. The sequence continues at coordinate 165,553 of MU782629.1, read as the reverse complement.
CATGCGTCCAGTGCTGGAAATAGTTGGATTTAAAGAGTTAATAGGCTTGGGACTTACCATTGCATCTAATGGATTGGTTGTCCCAAGTTGCTGCTGCCCTGACTCTATAGTTGTACTGCTTTGCAATCATCAGTAGGATTAATAGCTGTGGTTTTTTGAATGATCTACTGTTGCTACACAACTAGTGTAGGTGTTGTTGCATCTTGGCTTATGTTACCACCTGAAAAACCCTGCTTGGATGGTGTTGCTGCAGCTTGTATCAACTGTCCAGCTACTGCTCTGTGACTAGCATCAGTTGTAGAGTTTCTAATAAACTGCTTGGAAGATGTTGCTACATCATGAGGCAAACTTCCAGCTGGTGTAAATGGTGTAGCAGCACTAGGTGACATTCTGGGAACAAATGCAGGAGCATGGAGGTTTAATTTGCTCGTGGAAGCTGTTGCATCAAGCTCTTCACCTGCACTATCCTGATCCACCTCCTCATCACCTTCTTCAGCTGAGTAACCTGTCGCCACAATATTCTTCTTCATCTTCCTCGCGTTAATCTTGCCACAACTTGGATTTAATGGCCATAAGCCTCACGTTTGCCTGAATTATATCATTGTTATTCCCCGTTGACAACATAAGCTGCCCAGTTTCACCTTCAACCTCTCCAAAAGAATTGTAGAGGTGCAATGTAGGTGCATTGGAACTGTGTGCCTCTGCCTTACTGCCTGGAGCTAGTTGTTGCCCATTTTTTGGAGCCGTATGCACCATCATAGCTTCAAAAACCTTAGAATTTTGTTGTTGTTTTTCACTACCAGCAGGGCTGTTTTTTCCAGTTACTGATCTTGCCTCATCCTCCATCTGTTGCAAATCCTCCCCAGTATTCTTCATTGCACAATCATGCTTATTAACCAACGCAGCAAAATAGTTAAAGACCTCAATGCTCTTCTCTGCTAACCTCTGATTTTTAAGGTCTATAGGATTAATTTTGCTTGGTGAACGATTTATCACTGACCAAGCTTGATCTGTTGAGAGTTTAACAACCTGTGTGGCTGGTTCGTTGGGCAAATCAGTAGTAACTTTCCCATTTTTAATAGCCAAATCTCCAGTGGCCTTAGGATCATACACGTCTAAAATTTTAACTCCTTGCACACCTGATTCAAGCGCACCAGATTTGCCTGAGAAGTCAAGTACCTGCAAAGCTCTTTTTTTTCGCTAGTTTTCCCTTGTTCTTTAGATGTTTGATGCCCATTTTCAACAAATTTTTGCCTAGCACCTGGACCCTTAGAAATGCCAGCTGTAGCATCCTTCAAATCCTTAACTACCCTATTAAGAGCTGCTGTAACTGGAACTGTTACAACAACATTAACAGCTGTCCCAACTTCTTGTTGCATCACACTTGAATTTTTGAAACCAGCCGTACCATCTCTTGCATTAGGACAGTTCAATATAGCAGAATTTTTAGAAGCACTAGCCTCCTTCCCAACTCGATCAGCTGCGACGTTCCTAGAAGCACTAACCTCTTTCCCAGCTAGACTTCCATCATGTGCATGATTCGCATAAGGCACGTTTAAGACATGATCATCTACAGTTGTGACATCTTTATTTCTAGAAGCATCAAGTTGATCTCCACCTGCATTTTCACATTTATTCATACCTCTCCTTTCATTTAGCAGCTGCCTCAAATCACCTTTTTATTATCACCAACACCTTCATCAACCTGATCATTCTCATGAGTTTTGGCCACGATGCCACGAGCTGTCTACATGAACTCTCATCGTGGCCTTGGTGCTTACAATGAGAACAATATAACGTCAAATTATCATACACCACCTCCTGGACTACATCAATGATTTTTCTAGTTTTTTTGTCGATACTTTGGATTTTAATTGTCACGACCCAAACCGAAGGGCCGCGACGGGCACCCGGTGCATTACTCAACCGAGTACCAACGTAATATATCTTTCTTTATCATACTAGCATGAGTAAAATATCTAGAACCCCCGTCACGAGATAACAAGAATAAAACATAAGGGAATACTCTACATATGATGACCCAACATGATATACAAACTTATACATGTGACGTACGGTCCCATAAGGCCGACATGACCATTTGTAAACTCAAAACATAGGCCGATAAGGCCATAGAAGTATCTATAAATCTGACATTTGTCTACAAGCCTCTAAGAGTACATAAAATTATAAAGGTCGGGATAGGGCCCCGCCATACCAATCAATACATATCCAAAGCATACTGACCCAATAGGAAACTTCGGAGAAAGTGGAGTGCACAAAAACCTCCGCTGAGCTGATAGCCTACTAGGAATACTGTCAACCTATCAATCGAGACCTACGGGCATAAAACGCAGCATCCCCAGGCAAATGGGACGTCGGTACAAATAAAGTATCGAGTATGTAAGGCAGGACATCATAAACAAGAACAGTAATGTAAAGAGAGATAGAGGAAATACAACCTGTAACATCTTAGTGCCTCTGTGGGATACTGACATGAAATGCATAATACATATATATACATAAACTTTTAAAAACATACGCCTCTGTGAACATCATCATCATCATCATCATCGTACCCGGCCTCAAAGAGGACTCGGTAAAACGTACCTGGCCATCATAAGGCTCGGTAAAATCGTACCCGGCCATATGGAACTCGGTAAACCCAATTGATCAGTGATTGCACAATAGGTGTCGTACCCGGCCGACTATAGCGCGGCTCGGTAGAGTAAAATAGATACTAAATATAATGCATGCTAGACTCATGGAATCACGTTCTAAATATTTCAAAGTGACTTAAGAACATTATGGACACCCATACCCTTAATATGAACCTTAATATTATTCAAGGATCATACACAATTGCTTAGAATAATTTTATAAGGAAAGAACTACATGAACAATCTTAGTTGCTAGGAGTAGATCCGTTATGAAGTAGCGTATTCATTTCACTTTAGATCATGCCAAAAGAAGAGGGAAGCGTCTTAACATACCTTAACCATGGTGAGTCCTTAATACCTCCCAAGAACCTCTTCAAAAACTCAACTCAATCTACCATTGCATAAGGGGATTCAAAATCAGTATTGAATAAAGGCTAAGTCTACAACTTAAACTTGTAGCGTGTTTTTATAAATTTGGGCAGCATCTCCCCTGTAAAAAGAGCCTCCTCCAATACCATATACCAACAACAATTACCAGAGAAATCCAGCAATACATAATTATGAATAACAAGACACCATAAAATAACAACAAGTCATAACTATTTGACGACGAACGACAAGCTCCAATTGGAATGCACATACCCCATATAATCCCTTATGGACTTTTTACTTTAACTTAATAGTATCATTAAAATGATATTTAAGTCATTCATCAATAATTCCAATCTTATACCATATATCCATAACGAAGAAAACGATCCACAACTCCAATTATTCTTAATTAGCAACTTTATTCACTAGTTCATGTCTACTTCATCCATTTAACTTAATCAATGCCAAGATAACCTTAAGAACATGTATGAACACAATATAATTACCTCATACAGAAGATGCAAGTCGAAATCCATGTTGTATTTAGCTTACAATAGCCCAATAGACCCTGATCAATTTATATCCAAAACGACGACTATAGTAGTGTCAAACATAATGACTAATCCATATTTTTGCCATTATGTGGTGTTTCTCTACACTATTTATCCTCCAAAAACTCCATTTAATAGAAAAAAAAGAGACATCCCAAAAGCTATACGAAACAGCCCAAAACAGTCCATTACAAGTCAAATAACTCGAACTCGCGGCTTCCGATCACCATCCCGTGAGTTCTAACTATTATGAAATAAATTAATCAACCTTCCTTGATATTTAAGAACTTAAAATCAGAAATTAAGAATTTTCTTAACTATTAAATACCTTCCAAATCTCAAACTATAAAGAAAAAGAGAGGTGATATAGTCATACTTACGTCGCAAAGATCATTTTGATGTTATCGCTACTTGATTTCGTGCCCTGGATGATAATATTATTGGAAATACTTGTGGGGAGCTTGAGCGTGAGTTTGGGGGTGTTATTTGGTCGAAGCCTCTTGAATAATGGAGAAGGAGACGAGATTGGGATGTAAATATCCCGTTTTTTCAAAAGTAAAAAAGGTGCCACTTGGCACCCTCGCATAAGTCCTCCTTCAGGCGCTTATATCTTTTTATCCGTATATTATATGAATAAACGGTTAAAAATATTATAAACTACATTCCAACACTACAAAAAAAACTACATTTAACGACGAACCAAATCCGTCGCTAAAGGGCCTTTTTCCGTCGCTAATTAGGATTAGCGACAGATTAGCGACGGATTAGCATTTGTTGTTGATTTGCTCGTTGCTAATCTCTTTGCGACGGAAAAATGGAATCCATCACAATATTAGCGACGTTCTAGTGACGAACAATATTCGTTGCTACTGTTTGCGACATAATTTCCGTCGCTATATTATAAAATTGTGTCGCAAAATTCACAATGACTTTCGTTGTTTGGCATACCTTTGCGACAAAAAGTCGGTCGCTAATCCGTCTCCAATATTTTGAGACTTATTTCAGCTTTTTATTTGGCGACCAAAATCATCTGTTTCAATCTGTCGCAATGTTATTTTATATATTTATTTTTGTTACAAAAAATATCCGTCACAATCTGTCGCAATATTTTTCCCTTAT
>MU782629.1:143409-154680 GCA_026770625.1 Nicotiana glauca | reverse complement strand
TTGCTAATTCTGTTGCTGTAGGTAAATAAATTGTGTCACTCAGTTTTTGATCCGTAGCTAAATTGAGGGCGCCAATATTTAGCGACGATATTTTCGATTTCGTTGCTATTCCGTCGCTATATTATATACGAATTATTTTTTAACTTTTTTTTGCAATGAAACTATTATTCCGTAGCTAATCCGTCGCTAATCAGCGACGGAAGTAAGTTTATCGCTAAAATCCGTCGCTAAATGCAGTTTTTTTTATAGTGCAAGACCTTCAATTTGATATATAATATGCCCCAAAAAGACCATATATAGCTTACGAAATTTATTTCTCAAAAAAGCTCCATTACAAGGAAAATCCTTAGTCGGTTTTTCCGCAACTTAAATCCGATTTTTCTCAAACTTTATACTTCATATACAAACATCATATATAGTAATATCATGGCTTTAAACTCATTTAAATTATAATTAAAAAGTTTCATATTCATCTTAATTTGCTTAACACTTCGACAAACCTTTCTTGTCCTTTTTTCCATATTGGAAGTTAATGTTCTCATAAACAGTTAGTGTGGTAAGTCTAAGTCACGGAAACGACCTCAGACTTGTACACATACTGATACTTAGGATTTGGTCACAAAAGACTAGTTGGAAAAATTAAATGACTGAAACGTCAAAATCATTAAATTGAAAAGTCTTTGCATACTATAGTTGATAAATGACACGGAAACCATACATCAAACTAAGCTTTTTGGTCTTTCCTTCTGTTTTTCCTTTATCAAGATACAACAATGCATTGCTCTTGTTGAAAACTAGTTTCACATCACCATTTCCTTCTTGATCTTGACTACTTAGCCAATATCCTGGGTCCCCGGAACGATAAGCAGATAGTACTAATTTTCCATCATATTGCATTTCCAGCATGAATTTCCCTTGCATTTGCATTGGAGTAGAGTTTTCCTTTTGATAATAAAGCTTTTTGGTCTTTCCTTTTGTTTTTTTCTTTATGTTGCAGATGGAAAATCGTGGATTCAGTTAAATAGAGCATGAAACATAAACAAACTAAAGGAGCTGAGTTAATTTGCTTAGGAAGGCTAGAAGTAAGCTCTGGTTCAGTTTATATTTTGAAAATTCAAACTAAAGTAAATAATTACGACTCATTACAACAAATTTGGAGTTAAAGAAAATGAACCTTAATCCTAACTCAAACCTTAAGGTGAGAATTGTCCAAAACCATATAAAAATTAGTAATGAATAATCTCTCTAATATGAGACACTTAACATTTCTCCAAGAGACATATTTTAGTAGACAACCAGAGAATTAGTAGCTATTCTAGAAAGTAACTAATCCCTCCGTTTCAATTTATGTAAACCTGTTTGACTGGATACGGAGTTTAAAAAAAATAAAGACTTTTGTAATTTGTGGTCCTAAACAAGTCAAAAGGGGTCCAGAGTATTTGTGTGGTTAGAAAAACTTCTCATTAAAAGGTAAAATTGAAAGTTTACGCTAAATTCTTTTCAAATTTAGCAAAACGATCATTCTTTTTGGAACGGACCAAAAAGAAAATAGGTTCACATAAACTGAAACAGAGGGAGAAGTTTTTAAGTTTATGAATAAAGATGTCAAATGGACGGGGATCAAATTTTAATAGGCCAAACAGGTTACATCAATAGATATGTGTATACGGTCAATTCGGGCTTTCCCTTTTTGTGCGACTGATCGAGGCTGGAGCATGATAAGTCAAGTATTAGCTTTGTTTTATATCAAACTATGGTGCAAAGTTAGGTTGCCGAGCTCGAGACTCAGAGACCGATTAAGATCGAGACTGACCAAAACCAAGACCGACCAAGATTGAGATCGGCCAAGATACACCGAATAAGATGGAGATCGGGCAAGGATCACGGCCCGGCACAGCCAATCATAGGATTTCTTAATGTATTTATAATTGTACCAAGAGTAGGACTCTCCTACTATATAAATGGGGTCTGGTCATTTGTAAACATTATCATATTCACGCTACGTAAAGCAATATACTATCTTTCTCTTAAGCTTTCATTATCTTTTTACTTTGATCTTGTATCAACTGAATCTTCAATTGGTTCAAATGTGATCGAATTCGAGGACCAGGGCTATTTGATTCGCTTGGTTTAGATTTACTCTTTTACAGTCAATTTCAATATCAATTTGCATTTTTTTCTCAGTTTGTGCCATGTAAAATTGCTTATCCTTAAAACCACAACATAAATTCAATTGTTATCTGTTTTTACAGTAAACATTTTGGCGCCCACCGTGGGGCTAAGGATAATAGCGGTTGCCTGGTACAAACTTTCGTAACACACACTATTTTATAGTTATTCTTTGAAATATCTTTGAGTACATGATTAAAAAATGTCAGACTCTTAGTCAGCACCTCAACACATTGACAATGATCTCAGCCACCACGGCAAAAATGAGGACATTGCACCAGGAAACATTGTACACCTTGCTGGCCTTGATGGAATTTCGGCTGTATATTTAATCGATGTCAATTCACATGTGGCCATCAATGGAAATTTGGTTGTCAATCCCGAAATCAACGTTCGCGGGGATACCTGATTAGCTACTCAAAACGCACATGGCGGTGAATATAGCGGGATCAGCATGCGAGTGATCTTCGAAATGTTGCAGGCACAACGAGCAGCAATAGCCCAACTCCAAAATCAAGACCACACACCGAGCAGGGTTGAACTTGAGCCATCCTAAGAAGTTGTACACAAGGCTGAATTGGCTTCGAGGAAATCAAATGAGAAGGAATCGAAGACCAATCCTAATATCATAAAGATGCTTGAGGAATTGACAAATTGATTCCATACAGGAAAAAAGAAGATCGAGGTAAATGATAAGAAGGTGAAAACCTATAACTCCAGGGTCGACCAAATAAGGGGGTACCTCCAATATTGAAAGGACTAGATTCCAAAAAGTTTGTACAAAAACCTTTTCCCCCAAGTGTGGCTCCGAAGCCAATCCCCAAGAAGTTCTGTATGCTCGAGATTCCTAAGTATAACATGACGACTTATCTAAACGAACACGTAACCTCCTAAACGTGTGTTGTCAAAGGAAATGACTTGGAAGATGATGAGATTGAATCCATCTTGCTGAAGAAATTTGGGGAGACTTTATAGAAGGGTGCTATGATAAGGTATCATAATTTACAGCCTAATTTTATTGACTCGTTTGATATGCTTGCAGATTCTTTTGTAATGGCACATGCTGGGGCCATCAAGGTCGCAACAAGGAAGTCAAACCTTTTCAAGGTAAGGCAGACGGACAATGAGATGCTCAGATAATTCATGTCTCGATTCCAAATGGAATAGATGGATTTTCCACCGGTCACCGATGATTGGGCTGTTAAACCTTTTACTCAAGGTCTCACCGTTTGAAGTTCAGTAGCTGCACAGCAGTTCAAGTAGAATTTGATCGAATACCCATCTGTCACTTGGGCCAACGATCAAGGTTGAAGATGATCGGTTGGGAGCCGCTTCGAGGTCCGTTTATCCTATCAAGCCCGTAGATAGAATCAAGAGGTATATCGACCAAAACCAAGGTCAAATAGAGATCAATACCAACCATATATTATAGACCATCGAGGTAAAAGATCTGGGAGGAACTCTGCACGGAATGAGAGAAGAAATGATCGACATAAAAGTTCATGGGTACTCATGACTAAGAGTGGGTTTGACAGGGATGTCGGGCCCAAAGAAGCACCACGATTCTCGAAATATAACTTCAAAGTTGATGAATCCATCATCATATCATCCGTTGGGCGTATCTAAGAAACTAGATGGCCTCGACCTCTGCAGAACGATCTGGTTGGGATTTATGGCACCCATGTCCATAGAACACAAGATTGCAGACAACTATGGGACGACGTATCCTAGTTGTTTAATAAGGGGCACCTTCGAGAATTCTTAAGTGATCGGGACAAGAATCACTTCAAACGCGCACAACGAGCGAGAAGAGCTACAATACATGATTCACATAATCATTGAAGGGGTTGATTTTCCTAAAGGACCAGTATTAAAATGCACCAAGGTGTCGATCACAAGGGAGAAGCAAACTTGGGATTACGTACTAGAAGGAACCTGTCTTTCAGTGATGAGGATGCAGAAGGGATTGTACAATCCCACAATGATGCACTAGTAATATCTGTACTTATGAATAAGACTCAAGTTAAATGTGTTTTAATTTATCCAGGAAGCTCGGCCAATATCATCCAATCGAGGGTCGTAGAACAGCTCGGCCTACAAGATCAAGTTTTGCTCGTTCCCCGAGTACTAAAAAACTTTAACATGGCATGTGAAACCACCAAAGGCGAGATATCGTTTCTAGTAAACATGGCCGGAATCGTCAAAGAAAAGAAGTTCTATGTGATCGAGGGCGATATGAGGTATAATGCCCTATTCGGAAGACCGTGGATCCAAAACATGAGGTCAGTGCCCTTGACCCTTTACTAGGTTCTAAAGTTCCCGACGCCAGAAGAAGTCAAAACAATCTACGGTGAGCAACCCGCCGCAAAGCGAATGTTTTCTATCGATGAAGTGATACTGATATTGCTGCTCTCATCAATAAAAAGGGTCAAATTCGAAGAGAAAATAAGAGGTCATATAGCAACAAAAGACACCGGCCTCGACCCAATCAGAGAAGCAGGGGACTAGCGAAGATGATGACTTTGGAGCTCCTTGATCCTTCATAGTCCTTGATGATTTTGACGCCACTAAGTCAACGGTCAAAGAGCTAGAATAAATCATACCAACCGCACATCATCCCGAGCAAAAGGTATACTTGGGAATGGGGCTAGCCCTAAAGCATAGGACAAAAAATATTCAATTCCTTAAAACTAACATGTATTTCTTTGCTTGGTCCTATCTCTATATGACAGGGATCTCACTCGAAATTACCACCTTTAAACTGAGCTTGGACCTGAAATTCCTTTCGATGAAGCAAAAAAGAAGGCCCCAGTCTGAGGACAAACATGGTTTCATCAAAGACGAGGTAACCACACTTCTCAAAATAGGGTCCATTCGGGAAGTAAAATATCCCTAATGGTTAGCAAATGTAGTAGTAGTCCCTTAGAAGGGAAACAAAATTAGAAGGTGTGCAGATTACAAAGACCTAAATAAAGCATGCCCCAAGGATTCTTTTCCTTTTCCTAATTTCGATCGCATGATTGATGCCACGGTCAGCTACAAGATTCTCAATTTTCTCGACGACTCCAGGTAAAACCAAATAGGGATGATCCCGGAAGACCAGGAAAAGACGTCGTTCATAACTAAATATGGTACCTACTGCTATAATGTAATGTTATTTGGATTAAAAAACGTTGGTTTAACCTATCCATGCATAGTAAATTAAATGTTTGAAGAAACAAAAATAGGGAAATCTATGGAAGTTTATATTTTTGACATGCTATTTAAGTCTCTGCGAGAAGAGGACCATTTGAATAATTTGTATGAAAATTTTAGTATAGTGAAGAAATACAACGTAAAGCTCAACCCAGAAAAATGCGCGTTCGGGATCGGCTCTGGCAAATATCTCGGCTTTATGGTATCCAATCGAGGAATCGAGATCAACCCCAAAAAAATAAAATCTATTGAGGATATCACGATAGTAGATAATGTAAAGGCCGTGCAAAGGTTAATAGGGTGCATAGCTGCTTGGGGAGTTTCATCTCTAGGTCCTTCGATAAGAGCCATCAGTTCTTTTTGTTGTTGAAGAAGAAGAAGAAGAATAACTTAACATGGACTCCATAATGCCAATAGGCCTTGGAGGATTTTAAAAGGTACTTGTCGATCCCGCTTCTACTTCACACACCGAGGGCAAGCGAACAACTTTACTTATATATGGCAGTATCAGAGATAATAGTAAGTGGAGTCCTAGACCGAAAAGAACAATGTACACAATTCCCTATCTATACTCTTTGTCGAAACCTAGGTGAGGCCTAAACTAGGTATCCTTATTTAGAAAAATTAGCGCTCGCTTTGATTTGTGTTGTAACAACTTATCCTCTTCGAAATGTTTTGCATAAGCCCGAGCATTCAAGACGATTGGCCAAATGGGCCTTAGAAATCGGCAGGTATGATATTGAGTATTGACCCCGAACATCCATCAAGTCCCAAATCTTGGCTGACTTCATGGCTGACTTCACAACGACCCTAGCCAAAACTACCAGAAAAATTCACCCCTAGCTGGGAGGATAGTGAAACCATGCCCAAATCCATACCAAGTTATTTCCATCATTCTTCCCTTGAAAAAATGAATATGTCCCCTAGTTTATATAAAACCTTGTCCAAAAAAGATGATTACCTCTATGAAGTAGATATCCTATACAGACGAACAAAAAGTATCTTTCACTGAACTACATCTCATAAGCCCTTACTCAGCCTTTGCCAAAAAGTCTTTTGCACCCTAGACTCAAATTCGTTCCTTAGTCCAACACAGACCAATTAAAGAATATGTTGCTACCTCAAAACTTGACCAGCATCCTATTCTTGCCACTCGAAAGAAACAATTTATCACCCTTCAAATACCAGATGATTTTCCCAGACAAAGGGGAGATCATGGTTTTACTCAAATCCATTTTGGTGCTATCCGGATCGCTTTAGCATATCACGGAAGAAAAGGACAACCTGTTGTAGCTCAACTTTCTCTTCTAGATACATGATATTTGGAGTACCAACATGCAAACTTGGGTACTACCGAAGTTACCATAAATGCCGGATTTGTCTTCATAACCATCTTTCCAAATTTCAACATGTCTCTTTATGACCCGTACCTAACCGAAGCCCTAAAAATCCAAGTCCAAATCTAGGGAGCCCTACAAGCCAAAGATGGTTATGAAGTGATTCCTCTGATTCTCTTAGCTTCTCATAATTTGTGATCCAGGAATCATGAAGGATTTTGACAAGTTCATCTCTGGAAATCTGTCTGGGTATTTGGGCGCACATGGTGTTTCCTTTGGTAGCATCAATATTTAAGAGTAAGGCATTTTCTCCTCCAGGAAGGAAAAGATCCATGGCATGATTTTGGACTCGCCACGCCATTTGGTGGTGAAGGGTAGCTTGGATGGAGTCTTTCGCTTGTTGGGCTCCCTGGATTTGGACTTGTATTTTTAGGGCTTTGGTTAGGTACGGGTCATAAGTCGACATGTTGAAATTTGGAAAGATAGTTATGAAGACAGTTCCGACGTTTAGGGTAACTTCGGCAGTACCCAAGTTTGCATGTTGGTACTCCAAATATCTAGTATCTAGAAGAGAAAGTCGAGCTACAACAGGTTGACCTTTCCTTCCGTGATATGTTAAAGCGATTCAGATAGCACCAAAATGGATATGGGTAAAACCATGATCTCTCCATTCTCTGGGAAAATCATCTGGTATTTGAAGGGTGATAAATTGTTCCTCTCAAGTGGCAATAATAGGATGCTGGTCAAGTTTTGAGGCAACAACATATTTTTTAACTCCTTTTGGTTTGTGTTGGACTAAGGAACGCATTTGGGTCCAGGGTGCAAAAGATTTTTTGGCAAAGTCTAAGTAAGGGTTTATAAGAGGTAGTTCAAGTGAAGATACTTTTTGTTCGTCGGGTAGGATATCTACTTAATAGAAGTAATCATATTTTTTGTACAATGTTTTATATAGAGTAGGGGACATTCATTTTTGCAAGGGAAGAAGATGAGGATGATGGAAATGACTCAGATATATTTAGTAAATTGTTCCTCCCTCCGAAAGGATGGAAAAGGTTAGTTGTTTATAACTTAGAAAACTTTAGTACTACAATAAGCTAACTTTCTTAGAGTATTTTTACTCTATTTTTCATACATGGACCGGCTTTTCCATCCATTCGAATGAAATCCTTGCTGATTTCTGGATCACAAATTATGAGAAGCTAAGAGAATCAGAGGAATTTCTGAAATCTGGTGAACCATTTTTTACCAAAAGAAGTGACAAAACTGTTTGTATAAGTTTTGACCATTCCCATTTAAAAAAACCCAATAAAACCATCTTTTCTTGCCAAATGATTCAACCCAAAGATACAAAAGATACATACCCAGAACCTGATGAAAAATTCTTCTGGAATATACAAAGCATCATTGAAGAACATGACTGGTGCTAATATTTTGACAAAGAAGGAAAATGAATATGGTGGTTCAAATGCCCATTCACTGGACACTGCCCATGGGATCTCGGTTGCACCTGCCAAGACTGTTTAGAAGATCCAATTGGAGAATATGATGAACATCACCAACGCATACCAAAATCCAAGAAAAAGGGGAAAACTACTGAAAGTCAATTTCGGGACAAATATGAAAATAAAGATCCTTCGATTGGCTCAATAACACGTGGAGGTAAATACGAATTTCTTGTCAGTTACAAAACCCAAGAATGGCGAAAACTACCAGAAAAATTCACCCCTAGTTGGGAATATAGTGAAACCATTCCCAAATCCATACCAACATCACCTCATACCCCAGAATCCAAAAAGCCCCCTGAACCTAAAACTCCATCAACTCAAAAGTCCGTATATCCACAAATATTCATGTTGATCCCTTCAAGTTCCAGTCACTCCCAAGATTTTCCTCCACTTCAACCTTTTGAAAAAGAGGGTATCAGCCATACTCCAAAAATCCTCTAGAAAAACATAGTACTACCATCTGGAGAAAAAAACCCCAGCAAGTGATATTGACACAACAATGAACTGGCAATCAGAAAATTCCATCTGCCAGAAGAAAGTGCTCAATAATATTGGCAACACCATAAAAAACATGGCCCATGCACAAAACAAGCTAATGAACAAAGTGGAAGCAATTGAGAAAAAGGTGGAGCAGACATCGTCTCAGCATGTAAGACTAATCAAAGCCTTGGAACTAAGGTTGGCAAATTTACAATATGAGATTTGTCCGCCGGGAACTTCACTTTTCCAATTTTGCCAACAACAACAATAGGAGACGATTTCCATCAAAGAACGAATTCAACTTCTGAGAAATGATCAATTTGAGCCACAAAGAACCCCAGTTTTCCCTTCAAAACCTACCTTCTTCCCTATGTCTCCACAAGCATATTCACAACTAAATTGGATTACACTTTTTCTACTTTCCATCTACCTCACTAAATCCAATCTCTTTCACCCGACCAACAAAAGAAGAAAATGATTTTGATATTGCAAAAAATGGTTTGGGAAAGGAAAGATGCCCTTGCTGCAAAGAAACAAACCAAGAAAAGGCGAGACCAAGGAGAAAGTTCAAAAGGATGGAACCACGAAAATCTGATGATTTATGACCAGAAGGCTCCGGACCTCTATGTCTCTCAGCCAAGATACATATAAGAAGAAGATACCCCATGGTCGGAATCACTAAACTCATCAGAAGATAAAACAATGAAAGATAGCTCTCAATCAAGCAATGAATCTACACCGAAATATTCCGAAGTAGACGATCCCACAATATTTGTAAACCAGCCAAGAGACCCAGAAATATCCGAAGTAGATGACGAACAAGAAGGCAAGACAGATGAACCAATCCCAGAAAGAAGATATGAGCCCATTGTCATAACCCCAACCCGGTCGTGATGGCTCCCAGCACACTACTAGGCGAGCCCGACCATTCATAACAATTACCCCAAATTAACCAAATAAGTAAAGAAAAAACTATCCAAGTAATAGTCTGAAATACTGATATAATATGGAATATTTGACAAATATACCGAAACAGCCCAACTAGGACCCGGTGTCACGACCACGAGTCTCTAATGACAGGATGACATCATACTACAAGACTGTCTAATACTGAAGATACGAAAATAAATGAAAAGATAGAAGGGAAAATCCTCGGTTGCGAACATCGTGCAGCTACCTCGAATACTCCCAGGAGGAACTCTGAATCAACTAGACTCACTCCGCCTGATGAGAAGAACCTGGATCTGACACATGGTGCAGGGAGTAAAGTGAGTACTTCCAACTCAGTGGTAATAAAAGTGAATAACCCTAAAAGTATAAAATCCCTAAAGGGCACAAATAATGCTATCTTAAGTAGTAAACCAGATAAACAGAAAAATCCATGAATAATACAGTAAAACATTCTCTTGAAGGAATCAATTAAACAAGAATACACAAGTAAGGTCAGCCATTGTTACCTGACCGGTCAGCCATTGTTACCTGACCAAAGTCTTTCAGTGTCATTGTTACCACTAGTCAGTCATTGTTACCTGACTGGTCAGTCATTGTTACCTTACCGAAAAACATATTACAGTGTCATTGTTACCACTGTTCAAATCAAAGGGGTACCCCGCGCTCACTGTGGGTGTGCAGACTCCAGAGGGGCTCCTTCAGCCCAAGCGCTATCAATAAGGCATGAAAGCCTGCTCTCAATATACTCGACGCCTGAAAGCCTCCTCACATAACACTCGAGGCCTTAAAGCCTCCTCACATATCACTCGAGGCCTAAAAGCCTCCTCACATCACTCCTCACGCCCTCACATATGGCCCTCGGCCTCAATCAGTCCAAAAATAGCCAAAAAGCCCCTTGGGCATCAGTAAAACAGTGATACTCAGCTCAAATGATAGTTCAAATATCTATTAAAACTCCAGGTTTGAGTAAAATATAGCTGAGTTCATAAAACAGTGTAAATCACACGGACTGAGTTCAAATAATATTTCAAATAGTGAGGGAAACAGTGATGACAGTTCATAAAGAGTTCCAACAATCGGCAATAAGCCCCAAGTATGGCAATGAGCCCAAGTCATAATGATAACAACAATTCATTTGCAAATACGCGGTAAAAACCAACAACTGGTATGGACCTAGTCACGATCCCCAACGGTGCTCTACCCCACGCTCAAGTCCAGTGTGCAAGTCACCTCAATACAGCACTAAGATGTGCAAATCCGGGGTTTTAAACCCTCAGAATATCGTTCACAAGTATTACTCACCTCTACCCGGCCGATAATCCAGCTCGCCAAGCCTTTCCCTCTCAAATCTACCTCCTCGAGCGTAGAATCTGATCAAAACCATAAGGGATACATCAAAATAGGCTAATGAAACATAACCCAATCGAAATAACTCAAAAAATACAAAAAAACACGGAGTTGGCAAAACCCGAACCCCGGGACCACTTCTCGAAAAATTACAAAATTCACATTTCTGGAATCCTTGTCTCGCCACGAGTCCATACATATAAAATATGCAAGAATCGGAGTCCATTTGGCCCCTCAAATCATCACTTTACTCCTTCTTAGGCTTCAAGCAAAAACCTCCATTTTTA